>SKCR01046943.1:0-46259 GCA_019454045.1 Zanthoxylum bungeanum | reverse complement strand
ATTGTACTTTAATTAGATTAATATGTAATTTGGAATGATATTAATTTAATTTGTTGTAATTGGGCTTAATGGGCTTGGTTGGCCAAGTTTGGTTTAAGACAATTGGTTTGATCCAATTGGGCCTAAAACCATTTCCATAAAGTCCAAATATAACATTTGGGCCTTTATAAATTTAATTGGGCCTAATGGGCCAAAATTGATTTTATGGCATTAGGGTGATTCCTAAATGGGCCTTGGCATATTGGGTTTGATCCATAATGGCCAAAGCCCACACCAAAAGAATTAATTATAAGCCCATTGGACTATAATTAAATAGTATTGGATACTAATTGGGCCTTTGAGACCCATGTAGATTGGATTTGGAATCCAAGTCTAAAAGACACTTTTAAAAGTGTAATAATTTAATTTGGAATTAAATATGAATTAGTGTTGAATATAATTTAAATTGGATTTAAAATTATAGTTCGATATAATTCAAGAATACTTACTTTGAGTATTTATTCTTAAACGAGTTGGACTCGCGCCAATCAAATCGTTGTTTGAACATTGGAAGGTCATTAATTCAAAGATTAATTAATTGGATTAGATTGATTGATAACATGCTTTGTGTGAATACTTGGATGTATTATATGAATAATATATATCAGATGGATATTAGAAGGGTGAGGGCAATTTTGGAAATTATTGTAATAAATTTAGAATTTATTAACTTGGACCTCCGTGTCCCACCTAGTACTTACTCTTATATCTCATTGTATTTCTCTTCTCACCAATTCCCCTCAATGTAAATGAGGTTTCTTTAGAAGTATTATGTAATTGGGTAGAAGTAGAAATAGTGCTGGCAGGAGAGAGGAAATGAAGAGATTTGTTCTAGGAACAAAGTTTGTTATATATCCATCCGAATATCATTATTATTTTATTCGCGCCTTATTATGCTTTTAGAATGCATGTTTAAGGGTGTATGATGAGACCTAATTAAAGATAATATAATGGTTGCCAAATCGCGACAAAAACCCTCATTTTATATTAAGGCTTTTCCTTCCATTGAGTGATTCTCTCTCAAGATCCAAGATTGACATTGGTTTGTTGGCCAAAGTCAAGACCTTTGTCCATCGCGGATGTGTTTGAATCACGAAAGCTTTGTTCCATATCGTACGTCTTGGGCAAGTTGTGATTTGTTGGCCAAAGTCAAGGTCACTTCTTGTTCATCGATCTCGATTACGAAGCTTTCCCACTGTCAATGGGTCACGCTTAACTGGTTTCATTAAGCTTGTTGAGCCAAAGCCAAGGCTTAGTTGATTCAGAGGAAAAAGGTTAGGAAATATATGGATATATTTACATATATTGGATATATGTTCTGGACTTGGAGGTCCACCTACTGGATCTATAAATTGGATGGGATCTAATTGATCTTAGAGATCTACCTAGTTAAATTTCATACAACTTGTTGGCCAAAGTCAAGGTTGTGTGTTATTTAACGGGATCCTAGCCCACTAGGAAACTAGGTTTCCCGAGTACTCCACGGAAGGTTAGAGGCTCGCCGAAAAATAGTGGGAGACAAATATTAAATTTACAATTTCGTTTAAATACGCGCTCATTTCATTTTTCGTCATTAATTAATTTAAATATATTAGTTGGACTAATATTCAATTGTTGTATTAATTTAACAGTTAGACTGTATTCAAACTACTTCATTTGTAGTTGGTTATATAATTGGATTATAGTAATCAATACATTTGAATGTAACCAATCAATTGTTGTTGATTATATAGTTAGACTATAGTAATCATTATATTTAATTGTACCCGAAATCGTTGATTGGATAGTTGGACTATAGCAATCAATATGACTGAAAGATTAGCGTCAAATGACATAATCATGGGAAAAATATCTTTAAACGGCTTTAATTTTCAGATTGGGAATAGAACTTCAAGATAGTCCTGTGAGCTGAGAATTTATTCTATTTGATAGAGAAACCTCTCTAGCATGAGCCCGGAGTTGAGCAAATAGTAGAGCATGAGCTTGTGAAAACTCATTGTGATGATAACTTTAGTGCTCAATCCGTTATGCACAGCCAGAACTTCTTAAAAGGACATATCATAAGTTGTCTGCCTAAACTGTGGCAAACGGGGTCACTAGAAGTGTGACTGCCGTATGGACAAGGTAGACATGAAGGAAGTGAAGGCGGGACAAGGCTCCGGCTTCAAGTATGTTTGTTATAAACATGTTCACTACTGATTTTAAAATTGGATTTTTGATACTAGATGTGGTACATAAATATATGTACTAATGTGCGGGATCTGCTGATAAGCAAGATACTGGCTTCAGATGAGATCGACCTGTGAGTCGGAAACGGGACGAGAGTCACTGTTTTGACCATAGGAACCTAAGTTTTGGAACTGCCCTTGGGGCATGTATTTAAATTAGGAGACTGTTAGAATGTACCTAGTTTGACTAGGAACATTATCTCTGTATCTAGTTTAACCTGTTATGGGTATACCTTTATATTCTAGAACACTAAGTGTTTTGTTTATAAAGATGATAACGAGATATCTACATTAGATGTAAATAATGGTCTTTATATTTTGAATATAAATGAATCTCAAACATATAACATGACAAACAAATAGCTCAAATTGAGTAATTCTAATGAAACTTATTATTGGCATTGTTGTCTGGGACACATTAACAAGACTCGTATATCCACACTTTCGAAGAGTGGATACTAGGACAGATTTGATTCTAATTCAAATGATGTCTACGAATTTAGTTTATTAGGCAAAATGCCTAAACACCTTTTACTTGGTAAAAGTACAGGTGCCACCGATCTGTTAGCCCTCGTTCATAGTGACGTAAGTGGGCCCATATCTAGCTAGGCTAGGAGTGGATATAAATACTTCATAACCTTTGCAGATGTTGCATCGCGTTATGGTTATGTGTTTCTTATGAAACACAAGTCAATAACTTTTGATAAATTCAAAGAGTTTCGAACCGAAGTAGAAAACATAATAGTAAAAGTATTAAAATATTACGGTCAGACCATAGTGTAAAATACTTAAACGTATGAGTTTCAAGATTACTTGAAAGAGTATGGTATTCTTTCACAGTGGACTCCTCCCGGGACACCTCAATTTGACGTTGTGTTCGAACGGAGAAACCGAACTTTGTTGGACATAGTAAGGTTGATGATGAGTCGCTCTGAGCTACCAATTTCCTTCTGAGGATACAGATTAAACAGTGCAGTACTTATTTTGAATAAGGTTCCATGAAAATCAGTTAGACATACTTCATATTAGATATTAATAGGAAAGAAACTGAGTTTCTCATTCCTGAAGATGTGGGAATGCTAGGCATATGTTTGGATGATATGAAACTAGAACCCAAATCAGATAAGTGCCTATTTGTAGGTTGTTATAGGGAAACCAAAGTATAGTACTTATACAACTCACAAGAGAACAATGTAATTATTGCTCTCCATGCGATTTTCTTAAGAGGAACTCCGATATACAGTGGTAAGTGGGAGGAATAAAAACTCGATGAAAATCGGAGTAATACTGTTCCAGGAACAGACTCCTTTACGGAACACAAACAGTTCATCAGGGATGAAACTGTACCATAATCTTCGAATACACAAGAACTGCGTAGGTCAGAGAGAGTCAGAAAATAACCTGAGAGGTATAGGTTTCTGATCTCACCTTATGTAGATATCAATATTATTAAGAAAGACGAACCAAATACGTATGAGGAAGTGATATAAGGTATCGACTCCTTTCATGGCAAAGTGTCATGAAGTCCGAAATGAATTCCATGTATACCAACTAAGTTTGGACACTGGTTGATGTATCAGAAGGCATTGTGCCTATTGGTACTAAATAGGTCTTCAAGGAAGACAGACATGGATGGCAACATACAAATGTACACAGCCAGGCTTGTACAGAAAGGTATCGTCAACGACATAGTATCGATTACGACGAAAGTTTTTCACCTGGTGCCATGATTAAATTCATTCGGATAATGCTTGCTAATGCTGCATAGTTTGTTTATGAAATATGACAGCTGGACGCCAAATCAACTTTCCTTAACAGAAACCTTTTGGAGGATGTTTGTATGTAATATCCTGTCGCTTTTGTAGTGCCAATAAATGCAAACAAGGTTTGCAAGTTAAATTGATCCATTCATGGATTGAAGCAAGCATTGCGTTTTTGGAACCAACATTTTGATGTAATCATAATGGTATATGATTTAATTCAAAACGAAGATGATTCTTGTGTATATAAGAAGGTTAGTGGGAGCGCACTAAAAATGATTGTCCTATAAGTTGATGATGTATTGCTACTTAGCAATAACATTCCCATAATATAATCGGTGAAATCTTGGCTTTCATTAAAATTCTCCATGGAATACCTGGGAGAAACAGGCTTTATTCTAGGAATAAAGATCTAATAGGATAGATCTAGAAAGCTGCTGACACTCTCTCAGTTTTCGTACGTTTTGATAATGTACATGACCTGATGTCTCATATGCTTTGAGCATATGTAGACGCTTTAAGGCCAATCCAGGTGATGGTCACTGGATTGATGTAAGGAAAATCCTTGAGTATCTTGGATGAACCAATGATGCTTTCTGAGAATATGGGGAAAAGAGAACTTGAGGTGACTGGGTTCACCACTACAAGTTTCCAAACAGATAAAAACGACCGTAAGTTGCAATAAGGGTACATATATGGTTTGAATAACGGAACAATGAGTTGGAAATCTTCCAAGCAAGATACTGTTTCCGAATAAACAACAAGAGCGGAACATTGCTGCAGCTGAGGCAGCAAAAGAAGCATTTTGGATCTATAAAATTCCTAATTAGATTATGAGTAGTTCTGTTAGCAGCTGAGCTAGGCTAGCATAGGCTAAGAAACCGCGGTCTCATCAATGATCCTAGTATGTACTTCGACTAATTCATCTGATTCGTTCGATCATACATCGTGGTGATGTGATGATCGAATAAATCACATCAGATGATAACCTTGCAAATCCGCTGATGAAAGCTGTTTCTCAGCAAAAGTTTGAGTAACCCGTACATAGTTTAAATGTTAGACACTTGAGTGATTGGCTATAGGCCAAGTGGGAGATTGTTGGACAATTATGACCCATAGCATCACTATTTGTACAGAACATGGTGTTGTTGTACAAATTAACTATGTGACAAAGGAAATTGCTCTTTTATCATTTTTAATTGGATTACCTGGATATATAAATGATAAAAGTCCTTATGATTAGTTCCTGATTAATAAGATATAAGACAATATTAATCCACGTAAGTTTTAATCATTAAATATCCATAGTCGTAGTATTATCGAGACTGGACATCGATAATGCGGAATAGGCTAGTATTACACTTGTGCGTGTTATGGAAGCATAACGACACAGTTCTCATATATTTGGGTAATGGATACTCATGCAAGTGTAATCGGAGGTTCTGTTTACCGATGGTACGGAAACAGCTTCGCTCTGGATAGACCCCTCGGAATCCCATTGGTAGTATGACTATGTGTCTATGGGAATCCGAATCAGGGTAGATGTATTTGATCTTAACTTGAGACTTGCATCGCTAAGACTTGTGACAATCAATATACTTTGGTTTTGGTCGTCCACGGCTTTAACAGGTTCTGTGTACGTCTCTTCTAGGTATACTAAGAATTGTAGTGTATTGGGTGTGATGTCAAGATGGAAGTATCACTTCAGTCATATGGAGATGATGATCACACATGGATACAAAACTGGTACTCCAAGTGCTATAGCCATCGGGGAAGTATGACTAGGTCATGACTTTCCGATAATAAAGAGACTAGTTGCTAGTGATCCGATATATGCTTCGTACGGGGCAGACACAACTCCATCCCCAGGCCTAGCATGTGACATCCGATACTGGATCGTAATGCACAATACTACGTATACTACGCCTGGCAAAGATCTTGTATTCCATAGAAGAATATTTAAGGAGAATTGGGTAAGCACGGTGCTTTGCTAGAAGCCAACCATGTCTTGTAAATCGGTAGGAACGTGGTACCATGTATGCACGTATTTGGATAGTCCGATGACCGTATTTACTGCCAACATATCCAGGGATCTCTTGGATCGCATCCCAAAGATTAACCGATGATATTTGACTTGAACAATATTAATCTGAGATTAATTATTAGAGGAAAAATTAATCTGGGATTAATTATGGCAAGAATTAATCTGGATTAATTATCAGAGAAAGAATTAATATGGGATTAATTGTGTCGAGAATTTATATGGGATTAAATTCTTAGAGAGGAGAGAACGCGATTAATTTGGAATTAATCGGTAAAATAAATTTAATAGTTAAATTAGATTTTACTATTTAATATACTTAATTGGGCTAAAATAATATATTAGATATATTAAATGAAATCGGATTTCAATGCGGAATTAAATTGGATTTTAATTCTAGCGAACGAATTAATAATAATAATAATTTGTAAGCGACTTTAATAATAATTTTGCGAGACATAATTATTTAATTAAATTAGATTTAATTACGTCTGACCGGCGTAACACACACGTATAACGCAAGCGCACGTATCGTTCAAGTAGTATAAAAATATCGATCCCACGAGGACTTAATTCCTACTGTTGTTATTAATTATTGAATCTATTTATTTACAAATATCTAATTGAGGGTGAAGAGAATGATTGCTTGATTGATTGATTTGTAGTTTTGCTAAATAAATAAATAAATAAAAAGACAAAAGAAAATACTAAGGAAAATAAAAAGACTCAAAGATCTAGGATTGTGAATCTTTCTAATATCTATTAAAAGATGAAGTAGTTATATCATAGTTGGGTAAAAATATGAATTATTAATCTGGAACACTAAATTATGTAAAAGCCTCTTCCGATGGTCATTTACAAATACCTAGAATAATCAAATTGAACCATATGTCTATGTCAATTAAATTACCTAGATTCATTAAGATTGAATTCCAATTATTGATTACCCCCGCCCAACAGGTATATTCCTATCATGTAAGGAAATCTATTAAAGGTTTATCTATCCTTAAAGAAGATCGTGGGTTGTTGAGTATAAGGTCTTTAAACTTAAAATCCCTATGTCTAGTTCATTTTAAGTTTGATCTAATCAATTTTATTAGTAATCAGTTAATAAAAAGGCATTAAGGTTATGACTCAACAAATAATTCTTTTAATTATCCAAACTATAATCTAACCCTTTTTTTTAAATCGGTAATATTAGATTTTATCACAACCCTAGATATTTACTTAGTTACAACACATAACTAAAGCTGATATAAACTTAAAAAACATAAAATGAAATTGCTGAAAAGTAATAAAAAGAAATGCTAAGGTAAAAGGAATTAACTTCTACTATTCACTATTTAGATATCTCCCATAAAATAATATATAATCTTGTGATATTTTAAACCAACCGTCCAGAATGGCGGTATCCTGATTAAGTCAAATTCAAATATACCAGCCATAAGGCGGAACAGAAATATAAACTTAAACCAACCGTGCAGTATGGCTGTATCCTCATTAAGTCAGGTTTAACCAGATTAAATTTAATAACCAACCGTCCGAAAATGGCGGTATCCTTTATTAATTCAGATTTTAAATAGTTTATATATTATTTTTTAAGGGAGATTAATCTAAATAGCAAAAGTAAAAGTATTACCTTATTACCTCAGCATAGAGAAGTTACCCCCTCATAAATGGATAGAATTACTACTAAAAAGCGTAAATAAAACTGAATATAAGAAGAAAATAAGAAGATCTCTCTTTTATTTAAGTATTTACAGAGGATTTGGTACATTTGAAACTAAAAATTCGAATCTATTTATAGGCAAAAAAATCTAATTTTTTATTATTATTTTTCTGATTTTTATTTTTTAATTTTTTAATTTTTTATTATTATTTTTTTTGGATCGCTGAATTTTCGACACGTGGCATGGTGTGCTAAAAAAAGACGGCTCGTTGAATTTTTGACACGTGGCATGGTGGTGCAATTACCAAAATACCCTCGGTGTCGGGACGCCCAAAATTACCAAATAAACCCTTTTCGCCAAATTTCACAGTTTTGCTCCAAATCACCTCCGGAATGTCCTGAAACTTTATTTTGGTGTCGGGATGCCCAAAATTACCAAAATTTGTGTCGGGACGTCCAAAATTACCAAAATACCCTTTTTGCCAAATTTCACCAAATTTCACAGTTTTGCTCCAAATCACCTCCAGAATGTCCTGAAACTTTATTTATCTATAAAATAACACAAAACACATCAAAATATTCACAAAACTCAAGAAACTATACAAAATATTAAGTTAAATGAGTGGGAAATAGTGATAGTTTTACCACTCATCAACGTCGCGACGGAAAATTCTTTTATTCGAAATAAACGAGCTCGAGCCCGAAGTGTGTAGGCTCACCCAGCTTGAATTTTGAATTTAAGTGTGGGACCCACCAACTTACATCACTAGTCAATCTAGTTGATGGAAATGGTTGTGAGTATTAAAGGAAACTTTTACAACACACTTAGACTTTGCCTTTTTTGAAAAGTAAAAAGAAACACATTTAATTAATTTTGGAAATCATTAATTAATTCTTTCTCTCCTTAGCCAAAGGCCACATGTTTTCTTCTTTTTGATTTTAAAAGAAAGAAAAATGCAATTGGCTCTGACTTTTGCAACTGGCCGAATTGGTTTCTTTCAAAAACACAAAATTAAAATGGCTTCTCTTTTGAAGAGCAAAAGTCTCTGACCT
Source organism: Zanthoxylum bungeanum (assembly GCA_019454045.1). Lineage (NCBI taxonomy): Eukaryota > Viridiplantae > Streptophyta > Magnoliopsida > Sapindales > Rutaceae > Zanthoxylum > Zanthoxylum bungeanum. Next base: position 37,469 of record SKCR01046943.1, on the reverse strand, counting down.
GATTCATTTTGGGCAAAAGGCATATTGCCCTTTTTTTTTTGAAGCTTAAGGCCGAATGACCACAGACTTGGCCTCTATTTTTAAAGCCAATGGCCGATTGCTCCTCTCTATCTTGGACAAAATTTGCTTCTCATTGGGAGATAAAATTTTCTCCTTTTGTTCTTGATAGCACATATGGGAGTCATTTGAAGGTGATAGAGATACTCACCAATGAGATTGGAAGCTTCAACATCCATAAAAGTTTTGAACTCAAGCCGATCAATGTAAGTTAATTCCGCAAACTTCTTGATTAATTCACATACGAATCACGCTTAAAGATCTTGTGGCATGTCTAGGACACTTACAGTGAAATATGTGATGGTAACCACCCGAACGATCAATGCATATACCTTTTAGGGTGGCAGAATTATCAGAATCATTCAAGGTACGAAGAATCAACATACTGAACCATATTTTCCATCTTATCCACCATCCATCTACGATCTTCATCAAGAACTAGAACCATCAGAGGAAGATCAATTGATTGACATGTTCGAAGATTAGTTCGAAGAACAGGAAGCTCAATTTGATGCACAATTTCAGAGTCAAGCTGAATCTATACATAGGATGACATATCAAATTAGACAATTAACAGAAAACCAGAGCTACGTAACTCAAGAAGCATTTTCAGATGAAACTAATGAAACCTTCGAGTACCAAGCTTTTCACCATGACACTTTAAGAGAGGAAGAGGTTGAACAGTATCAAGAATCTGAGGTATCAGTTCAGGTGCCCAAACTAGTAAAGTCTCAATTTGATTTTTATGATTCATCCGACTCTGACGAGGATCAAGAAGCAGAGCTGTTTGTACAAATTGCACCGACAAATGAGAATGAAACTTTGTATCCTTAAAATGACGATCTTGGAACTTGTATTGCACTGATGTTTGAAGAAGAGCTACCTGAGCCAATCATATCAACCATAGAGGATGAAGATCTAAAATCAGACACATCCTTACATCCTCAAGTTGAAATTTATTGCATTTCACAAATGACTGATGAAGAGTTGAATGAGAAAATTCTGAAATATATCTGTGAAGAAAATATGGAGGAAGATGCACAAATGGAGGAGCAAATGACTGAGCATATTGAAGATCTCAGGCATTCAGGGGAAACATCACTGTTTTGGGGAGTACAAATTAAAAATACCGCCCAAAAGCTTGACAGAATGAAACTTCCATTCAAAGTCAAGCATCATACGAGACCTGCTGATTTTCTTTCTTTCTTTTCAGGAACCACTAGAGCGACAAAGTTTAAAAAGGTGGCACAAGCACTGAACGAGACAAAATTATTTTCGCCACTTTACCGATGGAAGAGACCATTCAAAAGTAACTCTCACGGGATTCTCTTTAATCGGACGTCCAAAACCATGCTGAAACCTCATTGATAGATGAAATTCAATCACGTCTGGCTGAAGACGAAAAATTTAGCGCTAGCAGAGAGGCAACCCATGCAATTATTTGTAATTTCTGTTTTCATATTTTGTGTATACATGCTGTAGAATTTTTAATTTTATGTGATATTTTCAGGGAAAATCACAAACAGAACATTTAAGGCACATCAAAACATGAATGAATGGTGTTTGGCAATCACAAAGATGAGAGATAATTAATTAGTAATGGCTGAGTAAGGAATGAATTCCTGAGACGCATCCTAATGGATTTATATATCAAACAAGTGTCGTATTGCATACACAATTCTGTTGCCTTAATAATTGCTTTGATTTTCATTTCTTTTGTAATTATCTTTATTTTCACAGACAGAATCCAGACTTTTTGACCTTTCATGATTTCTTTTATTTTTTAGTTAAGAATCATCATTGGGAAGATACTAGTGCTATTATTACTCACCCTTTTCAGGTTCTATAAATTCAACTCATCATTGCACTCTTGAAGGCATCCAGATTTGAGAGATAAACATAAAAAATGGAAGCTACTTCAAGAAGATGAGTTGTAAACATCTGTGTGTTTTGTGGTACTAGTGTTGGTTCTAAACCAGAGTTCGTTGAGGCTGCATAGGAATTGGGTAGAGTCATAGCTGAAAGGAATATGCACTTAGTAGATGGTGGTGGCAATCTTGGACAAATGGGGATCGTTTCAAAGGCTGTACAGGAAGGAGGTAGTTAAGTTCTGGGAATCATCCCAAAACCTTTGGCGGAGGCGAATCTTATAGGACCATCAAACAGAGAGGAATTAATTGTGCCAGGTATGTCTGAACGACTGGTGGAAATGATTAACTGTGCTGATGCTTTTATTGCTTTACCAGGTGGCTTGGGCACGATGGAGGAAATTGTTACAGTACTATCTTGGGCGAAATTGAACATATACCAGAAATCGATTGGACTATTTAATACTGATGGATTTTATGATTTTCTTTGTGTGTTTCTTGATGATGCCTGGAGAAATGGATTCGTGTCAAAACCTGTAAAAGAAATCCTCTTCACTGTTAGAACTGCCCATGATTTAATTGACCAAATCTTAGCCTTTGAACCTCAAATTGACCCTATCATTTCCAAGATAATCTGGTCCGATAATGATCGTGGTAAAAAACGTCGGATAAATCTGGATCTTAACCTTTAATTTTAATTTTAGGTGTAGAATTTAAGCTAACTAGGTATTGTTTTCTAAACTATTCTCTTACTTTTTAGATATTGGGGACAATTTCTCATTTAAGTTTTGGGGAGGGGAATAGTTGACTAGTATCTTGTTGTTTTTATTTGATTTTTAGTCTAAAATTTTCAAAAAAAAATTAAAAAATTAATAAAAAATTAAAAAAATATTTTGTGTTTTTGTGTTTTTAATTTGACTAATCTGGTGAAATTGGTGTGAGATAGATGTGTAAGGAATTTCCACTCCTGAGACGTATCTCAACCTAGTTCGTAACAAGTTAAATATTTGTTTATTTCCTTTTGAATTATTTAATTTGTGAATTCTCCATAAAACTGATTAAATTGGATCTTCATATTCTCAGTTGAGAGGTATTATCAACATGCATGGTAACATACAAACATGAGTTGTAATTGAAGAGTTTGTAATATTCAGTGCTCTAGCTTAATTGGAGGAAGCATCTAAAAAAGCGATGGGATATAAAAAAAAATACACACATCTGAGATCCGAGTAATTAAGTCCGTAGGGGTGTTTTAACACCTAGTACCCAAAAACCAACTGGTTTGGGAGTCACTGACCCAAATCTCGCTACATGGATCAAAGATGTTGTAAAAATAAAAAGAGACATATGAAATCCGAGTAATTAAGTCCGTAGGGGTGTCTTAACACCTAGTGCCCTAAAGCCAACTGGTTTCGGAGTCACTGGCCCAAAGCTCGCTACATAGATTGAAGATGTTGCTTTATTTATTTTTCGTAAAAAAAAATAATAAAAAAAATTTGAAAAAATCAGGAAAATATTCCATTGCTAAAAAAAGTGTAAATTCTGATATAACTTTAGGACAAAAATATTACCCTATTTTCAACTACACTTATGAATATTGTGGGCACAATGATTTGATTAATACTTTGTTGGCTGAGTATATGGAGAGAATGGTAAAAATAATCGGAGAATTTACTTATTCGGTAATTTAGAAAGAAAGAAAACAACTCTTAACTAGGATAAGGAGTTTCACATGTTTAGTCACTAACTTGTTTATTCTATTTTCTCTTGTCTTTTTGCTTTTGTGTGCATTAGTTTTATTATCTTTTTGCTTTTGTGTGCATTAGTTTTATTATCTTTTTGCTTTTGTGTGCATTAGTTTTATATTGACGTTTGTGGGTATCGTTGCTGTAAGCCCTCACGAGACTACAACTCATCCACTAGGGACACCTAGGGGTTTAAAATAAAGATGTTTATGTTATTTTGTTATTTTGCTCGAGGACTAGCAAAATGTTAGGTTTGGAGGTGTGATGAATGGTAAATATATCACTATTTCCCACTCTCTTGACTTAATATTTTGTATAGTTTCATGAGTTTTGTGAATATTTTGATGTGTTTTGTGTTATTTTGTAGATAAATAAAATAACAGGACTCTCTGGAGGTGATTCGGGGCCAAAAACAGTGGAAAACAGACAAAAAGGGCAAAAATATAAATTTCCTGCAAAAATACGCCGTACTAAAATATGTCATATGCTAACGTGCGCCGGATACTGCTAACATGCACCAGACACGTGTCATAATCAGAGAAGTTTTGCTATCATGCGCCTTGCTAACATGCGCCTACCATGTGTCAACATCATAGTAAATCTTCTAATGTGGCCGAACATCTGTCATCATCTCATACTGTCGACAATCTACATCTTTACTGACGTTAGCATCGCGACGCACACACCATTACGCGTCGCGACATCGACATAATAATTGGGCTGCCGACGAAGCCGCGTACACATGTCATCATCTCTGGAACCCACATGCCACATGGTAGAAATCTATTGCGCGTCGCGACACGAGGGACCTGGTTATGCCTATAAATTCAGGCCGAATTTATTTGAATTTTCATACCTTCCTAGAGTTCCTAATAAGGGACTAAATATTATATCTTATTTGTTTAAGTTTTTAATTTAAATTAAGCATTTTTATTTATTTATTTACTTTCAGCACTTTTAATTATGCACTTTTACTTTTAGCACTTTTAATTATGCACTTTTACTTTCAGTAATTATTTTTATTTATTTACTTTTTATTTCTTTTATGTTCAGTAGTTAATTTACTGTTGGGGTATGATGACGCTTTTTACTTTTATAATTTAAATTAATCTCCCTTAATTATAATATATAAATTATCTTAAAACCTGGCTTAATTGAATATCGCCTATATGGTCGATTGGACTTAATTAAATTGATTTTAACCTGACTTAATGAGATACCGCCTATATGATTGGTTGGAATTAATTAAATCTGACTTAATCATGATACCGCCTATATGGTCGGTTGGTAATTATCATGTAAATTTATATATTATAATAAATGAGATTTCTAAATTATAAATAGTAAAGGTAGATTAATCTCACTTAATTATAATAAGGAAATTGTAATTTAATAATATGGATTAAAAGTTGATACCGCCTTAATGGCTGGTTTTAATTATGTAACATAATATGACACCGCTTATAGGTCGGTCTTTAGGTGACAGATGATTACCGCTTATATGGCTGGTTTATGGATAAATAATAATACCACATTTATGGCTGGTTCAACTTAATTGGGTAACACTGACAATTTCCATTTTATAATAAAGTGAGATTTCTAAAAGTGGATCCCCTAACCCCCAACATTTTATTTTTATTCTAGGGAAGTGATGAAACACAATATTAACATACTTAATTATTGATTTAATTATATTATGGGTAATTCTTATTTTGTTTATTGAATCTTAAACTCAATCATTCTCGTTGCATAATAACCAATAAGATTGATGTGGTAAACTTAAAATGAACTTGGAAACGAGATTTTAGGTTTTAGCCTTCGATTCAATAGCCCATGATCTTCCTTGAGGATAGATAACCTTTAATATATTTCCTTACATGATATAAATATACCTGTCGGGCGTGGGTAGCCATAATTGGAACTTGCACTTAATGAATTCAGGTAACTTGGTTAACATATGAATATGATTAATTGGGTCATACTGGGTATTTGTGTCTGACCATCGATGGAGGATTTTGCATATATCTTCGTGTTCCAGGTTAGCAAACTAAGTTATTACACTTATATAAGAGAATCAATTCAACATTAGAATAATATTGTGTGGAATCATAACCCTAGATATTTGGGTCATTTTTTTTATTTTCCTTAGTATTTTCTTTTGTTTATTTTATTTATTTAATCAGCAAATCCATATTCAACCAACCAATCAATCGATCAACCTATTCTCCCTTAATTATATACTTGTAAATAAATAGTATCAATAATTAATAATAACAGTAGGAATTAAGTCCTCGTGGGATCGATATTTTTATACTACTTGAACGATACGTGCGCTTGAGTTATACGCGTGTGATTACGCCGGTCATACATTTGGTAGAATCCGAGAGAAATCAGAGCTAATTTGATCGATCCGATAAGTAAAGCGAGTTCCGGTAAAATCGGGTTTCACACGCATTTGTGTTTGGATGAACCTAATTAAGGATATATGTTAATTATGATGGTACGCTAGTATTTGAGTAATTCCATAGAGGTTCGGAGGGCTTAGGATAATTCTACAGTGCTTTCGAAAAAAAATTGGAGGATTTTCTGGAAACACGTATTTTGCATATTTGAGCTACTGGGTGGATATAGAACAATGTATAATGATGTATTATGAGTAATGAAACTAAAATCACTGAAAACAGATTTAATTTGGGTTTTCTTGGAAAGTTGGGGAGTTTATGTTCTAAGTAAGTTTCTATGATTAACGACCTTAACTGTCCGTATTTTGTGTTACAGATGGAGAAAGAGAGAGAAAGAATAGCATGGACCCCAGGTAAGTACCTCCCTATGATCTTGCCTTAGGTAGACAAGGTATGATAGCTGATTGTATACTTATATATGTATATAGAAATAAGTGTAGATTTCAGACTCGTAGAAATATGTAGCAGTAGTTATGGAGTCTTAGAAAGTATGAAATGAGAGCTTTCAGAGGTACTGTCAATAAGATTCATAAAAGAGTGCATATTTTCTAAAAGTATGCATAGTGTCGTGTTTCTAGATAGCAAGCTAGTATCAGCATGAAAAGTTTAGCACAAGTTGTCGTTACATTTTCATAGTTAAAAATATCTCCTAATAGAACGCGTTTTCAGTACGTGAGATGTAAAAGTTTTGTAAAGAATTTTAACGAAGTTTCCAGACTTCAGTTTGGTTTTGATCTGAGTGTGGAACCAATGTATGAAATGTGTTGATATATTTAATGACACGTGCGAGCATTTTCCATATGGATGCGTTTGTTGAAATGGGGTACATGCCCATTTTGTATGTATTTGGATGAGTGAGATATCACAAATCGTAATGGAGTGAGGTTGACTTTGCTGTTATGTACATGGATAATGTCATTGCATTGCATTGTATTTCATTGCATGACTTACATGATCATATGGTTGATATGATGATGCATATGCATTTTGCATACCCCGAGGGAGACATAATACACATTGACAGATACAGACCCAGGACCAGGGGGATGGCGATGCGTAACGCCCTTGGATCATGGTTATAGTGAGTGGACACTCTCTTTCAAAATTGATTTTTCATTGTATAGTTTTATGTACATACTTACTTTTCTTCACATAGGGCGTTAGCCAAAATTTTATTACAAATGCTTTTCAGATAACGATGTTTTAGGAAGATTGATTTTAATAGCATGAGATTTGAGATTTTTTGAGGCATGGGGGGAAAACTCACCTCAGTATGTAACTTGATTAAGATATGGAATTGACGAAGAGAACATGTGCACATGTAGAGGACTGGGGGGACGGCGATACGTAACGCCCCCAGACCCTAGTTCAGGACTAGGGATGGCAGATGTCTCTAGATCCTAGATTCAGAGCTTGGAGGGTAGCATAGATTCGCACCCCCAGTTATAGTTCATTTATAGGAAACGCTTTCCTAGAGCAGCGGAAACTTCTTAGGCACTCAGATCGAACTTGAAAAAATTTTATGCCATTCTCCTTTGAATGTCGAATCTGACCAACAGCAACACTAAAATTTTGTTTCTGTTTCGGAAAAAATTTCAGCCCCGGAACGCACTGAAAACAGTCCCCGAACAGCCCCGAACGGCAGTGAAATATTGGACTGTATTTGACTCGTTATGCGCCCTAAACACACCCAAATTACCCCCTAATTTGCGTGACCAGTAGAGATAAATATGGTCTGATTTTTCACTCAAAAATCATCCCCAACACAGCCCCAAAATATCCCCAAGTCTTTCCCAAAATTCCGGATTAATAAAATTCAAACCGAACCCCGAATCACTTATGTATGGTGCGGCAGTGAGAATAATTCACCCTCACTGCCGTGTGCTTATATAGATGATTGGTGATGTATTATATTATGTTCGATACCAAAAGAGTCTTTCGTGCCATGTCTCACAACCAACGGAAACAACTGTGGGCTTGACTCACACAAATCAATCCCTAAACGTTTTAGAGATTTTATCACACTCAATATATTTTTCTTTTTCTTTTTTTTTTAGTTCTCAACTTTTGAGAGAATGGAGAAGATGAAGAAATGTGGCTAGGGTTAAAATTAAAGGCTTGTCCAAAATAAAAAAAAAAAATTTCTTTTCATACTTAGGGTTTATTATTTCCAAAATAAATCAAACCCTTAGCCTCCCCACTTGGTAGTTTCGTCCATATGGCCCTTTTCTCTTTAATTTTGTAACATTAATCCTTTATTACTATAATAAAGGATATGTTATAAAAATAAAAGGTGTAATTGTCTTTCTTAAAGAGCAATTACTCAAACCAATCAAACACCTTCCAAAAACCATTTTTGGAAAATCAAAATCAAATTTTATATTTATTAAATTATATAAATAATATAATTTAATAATATGCAATTAATAATCATCAAATAATTATTAAAACTATATACTAACCTTCTAATATATAGTATCAAGTGTGACACATCAATATTATTAATCATATTAATAATATTTATACATATGTGAGTATATAATTGGATTATCCAATTATACTAAATCCGCTATAGTAAATCGAGCTAGCACGGGGACCAAATGGACCTACGGTTCCGAGATCCAATAATCTCAAAATATTAATTAAGTTCTTAATTAAATATTCTGAATTATTAACTCCGGGTTATTCCATTAAAAACTCGAAGTTGCATTCTCGTTGCCGCAGATGATATATTAAGCCGAATCAAGTCGGTGTCCATTGATATTGTCACTACATATAGATTAACATTTCACAAGTATCTCGTAATTAGAGCCGTGTCATAAAGTCGGTTATACCCCTCTAATTATTTTTACCTTAAGTACCATTGATTCTCTAATGAATGATTTATTTATAACCATTATGAATTTTAAACTTTCTATTTGTAATAGAAAGACTTGAGTGCTCAAATCGTTCAAGCACCGAATCAACCCTTAAGAAAGATACTCCTCTACTTCTCGCAACAAGGAGTGAACTCCATGTCTATGTTAAATGTTCCCAGCTACATAATAGACCATGCCCCCTAAAGTACGTAGCTATTGGTCGAGATTGCTACACCAACCTCACCTTTGTAAATCAAAGGATATAACGTGCAATGTAGGAGTTCGTAGTACACTCAGGATTAAGATAAATCCATATATGACAATCTAGTAGATCGAAATGACTTTCTTTGTTTAACGGATATTATAAGAATGTCATTTCATATCTCTACATGGATGATCTCGGATCAAGGTCACCATACAAATATAGAATGAACCGCACCTATAGATAAACCACAAACAAAGTACCCGTTTTGTTTGATCTCTATCGACTATTTAAGATTACTAACTTCAGACTTAAATCCTCTTGTGCATGACACTCACACACTAAGTCTGAAGGTATATAAGTAATCTAGGGTATTCAAGATAATTTATAATATGCGAAAATTAAACAAACACTTTGATAAATGAATAATGCATCATTTTATTTCAAAATATATTAAGCCGTTTACATTACATATAGCTCTAGGACATACATTCCAACAATCTCCCACTTGCACTAGAGCAAATGGGACATGTCACATAATCATAGACCATTTAGGTGACCTTAAAACACTTTAGCCGACAAGGTCTTTGTAAACGGATCAGTCAGGTTCTCTGCGGATGTAATCTTTGTGATGGTAACGTCTCATCTCTGCACTATCTCCCTGATGAGATGATATTTCCTCTCTATATGTTTTCCCCTCTTGTGGCTTCTTGGTTCTTTGGAGTTTGCCACTGCACCACTATTATCACAATAAAGTGTGAGTGGTCTATCCATATCTGGAATAACTTCCAGATCTCCCGAGAATTTACAGAGCCAGACTACTTCCTGAGCTGCTTCACAAGCTGCTACATATTCAGCCTCCATGGTTGAGTCAGCAATGCAAGATTTCTTTATACTCCGCCATACTATAGCACCACCACCTAGGGTAAACACTGATCCAGATGTTGATTTCCTAGAATCGACATCAGTCTGAAAATCAGAGTATGTATATCCCCTTAGGATCATATCCTCACCGGAATACATAAGCATATAATCTCTCGTTCTCTTAAGATACTTGAGAATGTGTTTCACAGCCACCCAGTGATCCAATCATGGGTGCGACTGAAACCTACTGACTACTCCTACTGCAAAATAGATGTCCGGTCTCGTGCATAATATAGCATACATGAGACTACCAACTGTCGAGGCATAATGGATATGTCTCATTTCCTCAACATCTTGAGGTGTCTAAAGAGACTGTTCCTTTGACAAATGAATTCCATGCCGATAAGGCAGATTGCCTTTCTTGGAATTCTGCATCCCAAATCGCACAAGGATCTTGTCGATATAGGTTGCTTGAGACATAACTAGCAGTCGTTTCTTGCGATCCCAAAGTATTTGAATCCCAAGAACATAACTGGCCTCTCCCAAATCTTTCATTTGGAATTAGTTAGCTAGCCAGGTTTTCACGTCAGATAATATCTTTACATCATTCCCAATGAGTAAAATATCATTGACGTATAAAACAAGAAAAACCACATTCCCGTTAATGACGCGCTTGTATACACAAGTCTCATCAACATTCTGCTCAAAATTATAAGACTTGATCGTGGTATCAATGTTAGTGTCCTACACATGCCACAAGATCACTAAGATGATTTGTGTGTGAATAAATCAAAGAGAGTTGCGGAAATACTCACATTGACCAGATGAGTTTCAAGACTTTTTCTTTGTATTTCGAAAGCTCCAAGCTTTCTTTATTGTTCCAAACTCAAGGGTGAGTTTCCCTATCACATTTACTTGACTCCTTATGTGCTAGCAAGAACAAAAATTGAAAGAAAATTTTCCCTCCAATAGAAGCAAGGTTTCGGCCATTGAGAGAAATGAGAGAGAGATGAAGTTTTGTGTTTTTGTTTTCCAAAAACCATTTTCAAAATTATTTTTCCAAAAAGTGTTTATACTTTTCAAAAGTAAAAGTCAAAGTGTCTTGTACAATAAAGTTTTAAAAGCTCCCAACCACTTCCATCACTCAAGTGACTTGTTGATGTAAGTTGGTGGGTCCCACACTTAAATTCAAAATTCAAGTTGGGTTGCTCAACACACTACGGGGTCGGGTTCGTTTAATCCATTAAATGAATTTTCAGTCGCTACGTAATTAAATCCATTTTAATTAAATAATAATGCCTAGCAAAATATTACGGAAGTGGCTTACGAATTAATTCCAAATTAATTCGTTCGCTTGAATTAAAATCCAATTTTAATTCCATATTGAAATCCAATTTCAATTAATATATCCGATATATTATTTTAGCCTAATTAATAAATTAATAGAAAAATCTAATTTAACTATTAAATTTATTTTGCCGATTAATTCCATATTAATCGTGTTCTCTCATAATTAATCCCAGATTAATTTTCTCTCTCATAATTAATCCCAGATTAATTTTGTTCGAGTCAATATCATCGGTGAATCTTTGGGAAGCGACCCAATAGATTCCTGGATATATTGACAGTAAATATGGTTATCGAACTATCCGAACATGTGCGTACCCGGTACCACATTCTTACCGATTTACAAGACATGGTTGGCTTATAGCAAAGCACCGTGCCTATCCAATTCTCCAGAAATATATTCTACATGGAATATATATAATCTGTATCAGGCGTAGTATATAATGTATTGCGTAACACGATCTAGTATCAGATGTCACATGCTAGGCCCAGGGCTGGAATTGTGTCTGCCCAATATGAAGAACATATCGGATCACTAGCAATTAGTCTCTATAATCGGATAATCATAACCTAGTCATATTATCCCGATAGCTGCAGTATTTAAGAATACCAGTTTTGTATCATACGTGATCATCATCTCCATATGACTGAAGTAATACTTCCATCTTGACATCACGCCCAATACACTACGATTCTCAGTAAACCCAGAAGAGGCGTTCACAGAACTTGTTAAAGCCCCAGACGACCAAAACCAAATACACATACCCTAATTCGGATTCCCATAGACACATAGTCATACTACCAATGAGATTCCGAGGGGTCTATCCAGACCGAAGCTATTCCTGTATCATCAGTTAACAGAACCTCCTATCACACTTATATAAGTATCCAATACTTAAATATATGAGAACTATGCCGTTAAGCTTCCATAACGCGCACAAGTGCAATACTAGCTTATTCCGCATTATCGATGTCCAGTCTCGATAATACTACGACTATGGATATTTAATGATCAAATCTTTCGTGGATTAATACTGTCTCATATCTTATTAATCCGAAACTGATCATATGGACTTTTATCATTTATATATCTAAGTAATCCAATTATAAAATGATAAAAAAGAGAAATTTCCTTTGTCACATAGTTAATTTGTATAAAGAACACCATGTCTTTTACAAATAGTGATTCTATGAGTCATAATTGTCCAACAATCAAATCTTATATTCCAAGATCGAGATGCATACTTAAGTCCATAAATGGACCTTTGCAGTCTGCAAACCTTTTTCTCTTGACCTTGGGCTATAAACCATTCTGGTTGTACCATATAGATACTCTCATCAAGATTTCCATTCAAGATTGCACTCTTGACATCCATTTGCCAAATTTCATAGTCATAATATGCGGCAATGGATAGAAGAGTGTAGATGGATTTGAGCATGGCTACTGGCGAGAAAGTTTTCTCATAGTCAACTCCCTCTTTCTGGGTATAACCCTTGGCCACTAGCCTAGCCTTGAAGGTCTGGACCTTCCCATCTGCTCCTCTCTTCCTCTTGTAGATCCACTTGCAACCTATGGGTTTCACCCCATCAGGTTGGTTTACAAGTTCCCAGACTGAGTTGGATTATATGGACTCCATCTCTAGGTTCATGGCTTTGAGCCATTCCTCTTTGTCAGAATCATCCATTGCATTACGATAGGTCAATGGATCATCTATACCATTACTGGATGCGACAACTTATGCCTCTCTAACCCAAAGTAACGATCAGGTTGTCGTAACTACGTCTAGGTGGTAGATCATTCTGATTAACTTGCATCTAACTCTCAGATGTCGAAGGTGCTATGTATTTATCAACTATCGTTGATGATGGTGTGTTGGTCGAACTAGCAAGTAACTCCTTGAGTAACACCTTACTTCGAGGCTTGAACTCCCTCATATAGTCCTCTTCTAGAAATGTGGCATTTGTCGATACAAATACTTTGTTATCATCATGACTATAGAAGAATCCACCCTTAGTATTCTTAGGATAGCCTACAAATAGGCACACCTGAGAACGTGGCTCCAACTTTGTAGTTGTAGACATTGCATTTTTGCATGTGAAACCCGATGAGGAGGCTCGTATGGATGCACCACCTTAAGTCGTAGGAGTCGCGGAAAACGGTTGTCGGAAAGGCAAAGTCAATAATTGACATATTTTGTTTAAGTTCGCTCGGAGTTCGCTTGTTGAAAGTTCATTTTTTTTAACGTATCTCTTAACCCGAAATCACCCCAAACCATTCTAAAGCCACCTAAGTACCCAACCCACATCCAAAGCCCATAAAACCAAAATAAATCAAACCCAAGCCCACCCTCCATTAGGCCCACGACCATAACACTAAAATTACCCCTCCTTACACTATTCCAACATGATTTACCCATATACCAAACTTACTTTAACCATTCCACCTCACTTTAACAAAGATTAAATAAATAACACACTTCACTCATTCAATACCCATACCTCACCCATACTTCACTCATTCAAACCCATACCTCACCCATACTTCACTCATTCAATACCCATACCTCACCCATACTTCACTCATTCAAACCCATACCTCACCCATACTTCACTCATTCAAACCCATACCTCACTCATTCACACCCACACCTCACTCATTCAAGCCCATACCTCACTCATTCACACCCATACCTCACTCATTCACACTTACACCTCCACTACACCATTTGCCTATATAAACCATCATTTTCCACCTTGAAACCCCTAACACATACCTAAGGAGATCAAGCACACATCAAGCAAAGACTCAAGCATTTTGAAAGATCAAAACAGCCCTACATCTTCCCTGCACATCATGCCCACACACCCCTCCTCACTGCCCACTGATTCACGCACATCACAGCCCTCAATCAGCCTCAACCTCACGTAGTTGGCCTCTAATTTCCTCTATAATTCAAGCACACTACAGCCTCTGTCCAGACCTGAAGATTCACGCCATCACAGCCCCCAAACCAGCCCCATTTTCACGCCAAGATAGCCTCCAAACAGACCTGAAACTCACGAACATACTGCCTGAAATTAGCCCCACGAAATTGCACCCAAATCACCCTTATTCCCCCCTCAAACCAGTGCACAAACTGACCTTATCAACCCTCTGAAGGTCACGCCAAAGCACCCACATGCACACACATGCGTACGTAAATAACATCCCAAAAACAGCGACCAAAATGACCAAAGGATAATTCAAGAGAGAGAACGAGAATTTGAGTTAAAATACAGAGAGAAAACAGCGAGTGAAAATAGAAGAAAAATGCAGAAAAAATGACGAGTGAAAATAACGAGTGAAACAGCGAAAACGGCGAGTCAAACTGTGAGAAAATGGCCGAAAACAGCAAACTGTAACCGCGGGTGAAAACAGGGAAAACAGTAAAAATGGCGAACCCGGACAAAACAGCGGAAACAACGGATCAGTGAGAATAGTGGGATGATAACCCTTCCGGCACCGTGGAATGCACTCCCAGATAGCGACTAAACGGTAAGACCTGAGGGCACCTATTTTATCTATCATCATTTATTTCTTAGTTAATTTGTTATTTTTATTCGCATGAAATAATGAATTAGAAAGCATGTAATTTGTTTTATTTGTATGGATTAGTGAATTAAGAGGCATGTAATTTATTTTTATGGAATAATGACGTAAGGAATGTGTTTAGCTTGAATAGTCAGTTTGGCATGTTGTTTGGAATTTGTTCGCATGAAATAATGACTTAGTATGTGGTGTGATTTCGGATGAATGGAATATGTGTTCTTGTTTGCGGTATATCGGATGGAAACCCGGACGTAAATTCCGTAGCCGATTCCGAATGGACGTTAGTGCGGTCTGCACTCGGATACAATGCCACGTACCACTTAAGATACACATATCTCGTCTCATCCGAATTTGTATTTGAGCATGATTAGACCATTAGAACGTTGTTTTACTTTAAGCATGATTTAGTTTAGTTTGTATTTATTTGTTAAAGCATATTTAGGTTGTCCTTTATGCACATTATTAGTTTATGATGCGTTTGGTAATGATTTATACATGTTAATGTAATGATTCAATGTGCTCGTTGTGTTATATTGCGTGGAATTATTTGGATGAAAGCATGTTAGATCTAAGTACCCTTGAACATGCATGCTAAGTAGACTTGGTTAATATTACACAAATCACAAACATTACAAGATGACATAAAGTAAGAGACCATTCCGAACCCAACGGTTTGAGGTCTACTCCTACAAGGAGTGAGTGCGGCCTTAAATCTTTGTCCCGGTTCACACCGGGTGGCGACTCCATGTTATTTCATACTTCTCAGCTAGGCCGCGAGCCTAGGACGGCGTCGCCCAGCTCCTGTTGTCTACAGTCTGGCGACTCCACTGGGGATATAGAGAATTGGCTCCGAAATGATATCTTGTAATGTTTGTGATTTGTGTTTTAATTAATCATGACTACTGTGTTTATTTTTGTGTTTGGACCGTTGTCGTTTGGATTTATTTGGGCTCTTTGTTAAAAGAGATGAACTCGTTTTCGTTTTAAATCGGGACAAGTTCATGTCCTTTGACAATTAGGTCAAAATTTCTGAAATGCCGATGGGCCAGTTTGTTTTATGCTTGTGTTTTGGACCATTATCATTTGGATTCAGTTGGACTTTTTGTCAATAAATGTGAACTTGTTGGGCCATTTAAACAGGGACAAGTTCATGTCCTTTGACAATTAGGCCAAAAGCTTCTAAAATGCTAATGGGCTATTTTTTGTGTTAGGCCTCTTATTATTTGAAGTTATTTAGTTATATTATCGCAAAGTGTAAACATGTTGGGCCTTTTCAACTGGGACAAGTTTGCACTGCGTAATAGTGTGATTGAATACTTTAAAATGATAACGGGCCAATTAATGTAAATTCTGTTATGAGCTTGTTTATTTGCATTGCACACATGTCATGCATACATGCATCATGTTAACCCTTGTGTCTGAAAGCCATCATAGACTCCTGTTGGGTTGGGAAAGAAGAAAGATTCGTCAAAGAACCGTCAGCCAGTATGAGTAAGTCAACCAACGGGGAATCCCGCCTAGATCGATTGGAGGCCAAGGTAGCCGAAATAATGAAGCAATTGTAAGTCTTGATCGATGTTGTGGCCAGTTGGACCGTGCCTCATATAGCCGATGACAGAAGCTTCTGCAACTAGAATGAAAGGACCATTGGGGAACCTTCAAGGATAAAACATACTTCCTCAGAGATCACCCCTATCAGAAACAGACAGTTCTCCAGCCTGGGTAAACTTTTGTCAAAAGTGTTTGAAAAAATGAAGATGCAAGAAGAATGAGAGTTAAATGAAGAATGGTTGACGCCATACCTGTTCTACCTCTGGCACAAACTATCCCTGATTGCAAATTTCAGCACATGCCAAAGAAAATCAGATGATGTTGATGCATTGGCGACACCAGCCGCGACTGGGGAAAATCCATAGAAATCGATGATGAGACCACTTGTGCTGACAACTGCAAGCAATCAATTGTATGAGACAGAAAAGATATTGGATGTGGAAGTCGATGACAGGAAGCCTTGATATCACGATATTCAGAGGTAATTCTCAGAAGAAGTAAGCGGAAAAGATGAGATAGCCATTCAGAGACTGGGAAATGGAGCAGTGAGACTGTCGGATTTGGAAGAGAATGAGTTCACCCAGCCAATCAATGTTGACAGATTGAAGCTGTGTTTTGCCTGAAGGAGAGAAGACTGAATAGTCACCTGTAGAAGACCTAACCCAACGGGATAGGAAATTCATCCATGCATACACGTAACTTGCATCCTTTGTTTTGTGTTTTGTTGTTACAGATTTCAAAAGAGAACCCGCAGGGGGCGACCAAGGATATATGGCAGCAAGGAGCACAATGGGGATTCAACCCATCACAAAAAGGGAGTATCTCTTCACTTGCATACTTACATGCACACATTTTTATTCTGTTGTTTTGTATTTGCAGGTTTAAAAAATATATATATATATCAAGAAGCGGCAAGCACTAAGGACGACGGTGAAGCCGCATTGACAGAATGATTTCGGTCATGTCTGGCTAAAGACGATGAATTTAGTGCTAACATGGAGGCAACCCACGCACTGTGTTGCGATTTCTGTTTTCATGTTTTGTGTATACATGTTGTAGAATTTTTAATTTCGTGTGTTATTTTTGTAGGTACAACAGATGCTTTCATTGAATTACCAGAAGCCAAGAGAGACGAGTTTGTCACCAAATCTGTGGAAGACATTTTCCTGACGGCAACAAAGGCTGAAGAGTTGATTGACCAGATCCTGGCTTTTGAGCCGAAGCTTGATCCCATCCTCTCGACACTAGACTGGACTGAACTGATAATGATCCTAGCAAGAAGCAAAAATTGGACATTGATCTGAATCGGTGATGTGCCCTGCTGACCAGGTATTCCAAGGCCTATTTGAAAAGTTTGTATTTTATTTTAATTGTTAAAAAAAAAAAAAAATGAATGAAAAAAAATGAAAGAAAAAAAAATGAGTAAGAGAAGTCTTTGATAATTAGACATATGTCCTGTGATGACATTGCATGCTGTAGGGAGAAACCCTAGAAACAAAAAGTGCGAGACGCGCTTTCATCCAGTATTTTGAATGGATTGATCTCAGTTAGACTCACGAGCACTTGATTATGGGATCCTAGCAGTAGAAGCCTGAGTGGTTAGCTAGGTGACTAGTTGAAGAGATGATGTATTGGTGAATGACCGTTTGCCAGAATGTCCACACTTCTTTGCTGATGCTATGATATATGATATGGTTGAAATAAAAAACAAGTCTCTGAAAAAAAAAAAAATAGACAACCTATAACCGATAAGCGTGAAGCTACCCATGGGCGAGTATTAGGACCACCATGAGGAGAAATGCTACCTTAAAGGGTAGGTGTGTTAGAAAAAAAAAAAAAAAAGAAAAAAGAAAAAGAAAAAAGAAAAAAGAAAAAAAAAAAAAGAAAGAGACAAAAGAAAAAAGATGAAAACCATATCATGTTGAGTATGCCGAAGTAATCACAGAATGTGATTTAGACATCCAGGTTGGTTAGACCCACTGGTCCGATTCTCTGAAGCAAAATCATCGAGTTGGCTTACTTAAGGACTAAGCTGCGAAAGAGCCTTGGCACACACACACATGGAGTCTAGCTCAGATCACCCATTCATATGATTGGACTTGAGTATGTCGAGTACTTCGAAGGTTCTTCGGTTTCAACGCGAAAGCATTCGTTGAGGACAAAAATATGTCTATCTATCAAAGATTATCTCGTGAGGGTTGGTGTAATGTGTGAGAAAGAATATCATATCAGCTTGGGGCGAGGCCCACATCACATTAGTATCAGTATCGTCGGGTACACAGCACTCCGGGTTTGGAGAAACAGTATCGTTTGGCCAGGTACGGCACTCCGGGTATGGAGACACAGTATCAGTTTTGCCGGGTATGGCATTCTGGGCGAGGCCCACATTAGTTCGGTATCAGTTCTGCCGGGTATGGCACTCCGCTGGTTGAGGCCCACATCATAATCAGTCTTTGCCAGGTACGGCACTCTGCGGGTTGAGGCCCACATCATTATCAGCTTTTACCGGGTACGACACTCTGCGGGTTGAGGCCCACGTCACCATCTGTCTTGCCTGGTATGGAAATCTGAGGGCGAGGCCCACATCATTATCTGTAGCAGTCTAGCCATATATGGCACTCTGGGGGCGAGGCCCACACTATTATCAGACTTTGCTGAGTGTGGCACTTCAAGGGTGAGGACCATATCAGCTTGGGAGCGAGGCTCCACATCTTTATCAGCTTGAGGGCGAGGACCATATCAGCTTGGGAGCGAGGCTCCACATCTTTATCAGCTTGAGGGCGAGGCCCATATCAGCTTGGGAGCGAGGCTCCACATCATCATCAGCTTGGGGGCGAGGCCCATATCAGCTTGGGAGTGAGGCTCCATATCATATCAGCTTGGGGGCGAGGCCCATATCAGCTTGGGAGCGAGGCTCCACACCATATCAGCGTGGGAGCGAGGCTCCATATCATATCAGTTTGGGCCGAGGCCTACATCAGCATCAACATCAGTTTGGGGTGAGGCCCACATCGGTATCAGTCCGGGGGTGAGGCCCACATCAGTATCAGTCTAGGGGCGAGGCCCATATCAGTATCAGTTTGGGCGAGGCCCATATCAGTATCAGTCGGGGGCGAGGCCCATATCAGTATCAGTTTAGGGCGAGACCCACATCCGTATCAGTTTGGGGCGAGGCCCATATCCATATCAGTTTGGGGCGAGGCCCACATCAGTATCAGTTTGGGGCGAGGCCCATATCAGTCTGGGGGCGAGGCCCACATCAGTTCATTCTGGGGGCGAGGCCCACGTTAGTTCAGTATCAGCTTTGCCGGGTATGGCATTCTGGGGGCGAGGCCCATATGACATCAGATCAAGCTCAGACATTCGTGGCTCTCTAGGTACGGAGGCGCCACGGCGACACCCTAGGTACAGGGTTAGCACTCAAACATTCGTGGCTCTCTAGGTACGGAGACGTCACTTCGACACCCTAGGTACGGGGTTAGCACGCTGGATTATCATGAAGTGTTGTGGACTACCGTTGATCATCATGAAGTGTTGTGAATTACCGTGGATTATCATGGATTATGTGGACTACTGTGACTACTGTGGACTACTACCGTGGATCATGTGGACTACCGTGGATTATGTGGATTGCGTGGACTACCGTGGATTATGTGGATTGTGCGGAATACTGTGGATTACGTGGATTATGTGGATCACCGTGGATTATCGTGGATTATGTGGACTATTGTGGACTATTCTGAAGAATTATGGACTACTGCAACGCCCTAGGGCACGCTGGACTATCATGAAGTGTTGTGGATTACCGTGGATTATAATGAAGTTTTGTGGATTACTGTGGATTATCATGAAGTGTTGTGGACTACCGTTGATCATCATGAAGTGTTGTGAATTACCGTGGATTATCATGAAGTGTTGTGGACTATCGTAGATTATCATGAAGCGTCGTGGATAATGTGGATTAGCGTAAATTATCATAAAAGCGTTGTGGACTACTGTGGATTATGAAGGTTATGAAGATTATGTGGATTATGTGGACTACTGTGGACTACTGTGGACTACCGTGGATTATGTGGACTACCGTGGATTATGTGGATTGCGTGGACTACCGTGGATTATGTGGATTGTGTGGAATACTGTGGATTACGTGGATTATGTGGATCACCGTGGATTATCGTGGATTATGTGGACTACTGTGGACTACCGTGGATCATGTGGACTACCGTGGATTATGTGGATTGCGTGGACTACCGTGGATTATGTGGATTGTGCGGAATACTGTGGATTACGTGGATTATGTGGATCACCGTGGATTATCGTGGATTATGTGGACTATCGTGGACTATTCTGAAGAATTGTGGACTACTGCAACGCCCTAGGTACGGGGCTTAGCACCATCAAATCAACAACAGGCGAGTCAGGTGGCAGCTGGCGAGCCAGGTAAGTATAAATGCACTGCATAGACTTTGATAGAATTGTCACTGTCACACACTACACAAGTCTCATCAAAGTGGGGGCGACTGTAGACATTGCATTTTTGCATGTGAAACCCGATGAGGAGTCTCGTATGGATGCACCACCTTTAAGTCGTAGGAGTCGCGGAAAACGGTTGTCGGAAAGGCAAAGTCAATAATTGACATTTTTGTTTAAGTTCGCTCGGAGTTCGCTTGTTGAAAGTTCATTTTTTTTAACGTATCTCTTAACCCGAAATCACCCCAAACCATTCTAAAGCCACCTAAGTACCCAAACCCACATCCAAAGCCCATAAAACCAAAATAAATCAAACACCAAGCCCACCCTCCATTAGGCCCACGACCATAACACTAAAATTACCCCTCCTTACACACTATTCCAACATGATTTACCCATATACCAAACTTACTTTAACCATTCCACCTCACTTTAACAAAATATTAAATAAATAACACTTCACTCATTCAATACCCATACCTCACCCATACTTCACTCATTCAAACCCATACCTCACCCATACTTCACTCATTCAATACCCATACCTCACCCATACTTCACTCATTCAAACCCATACCTCACCCATACTTCACTCATTCAAACCCATACCTCACTCATTCACACCCACACCTCACTCATTCAAGCCCATACCTCACTCATTCACACCCATACCTCACTCATTCACACTTACACCTCCACTACACCATTTGCCTATATAAACCATCATTTTCCACCTTGAAACCCCTAACACATACCTAAGGAGATCAAGCACACATCAAGCAAAGACTCAAGCATTTTGAAAGATCAAAACAGCCCTACATCTTCCCTGCACATCACGCCCACACACCCCTCCTCACTGCCCACTGATTCACGCACATCACACCCTCAATCAGCCCCATCAGCCCTCAACCTCACGTAGTTGGCCTCTAATTTCCTCTATAATTCAAGCACACTACAGCCTCTGTCCAGACCTGAAGATTCACGCCATCACAGCCCCCAAACCAGCCCCATTTTCACGCCAAGATAGCCTCCAAACAGACCTGAAACTCACGAACATACTGCCTGAAATTAGCCCCACGAAATTGCACCCAAATCACCCTTATTCCCCCCTCAAACCAGTGCACAATTGACCTTATCAACCCTCTGAAGGTCACGCCAAAGCACCCACATGCACACACATGCGTACGTAAATAACATCCCAAAAACAGCGACCAAAATGACCAAAGGATAATTCAAGAGAGAGAACGAGAATTTGAGTTAAAATACAGAGAGAAAACAACGAGTGAAAATAGAAGAAAAATGCAGAAAAAATGACGAGTGAAAATAACGAGTGAAACAGCGAAAACGGCGAGTCAAACTGTGAGAAAATGGCCGAAAACAGCAAACTGTAACCGCGGGTGAAAACAGGGAAAACAGTAAAAATGGCGAACCCGGACAAAACAGCGGAAACAACGGATCAGTGAGAACAGTGGGATGATAACCCTTCCGGCACCGTGGAATGCACTCCCAGATAGCGACTAAACGGTAAGACCTGAGGGCACCTATTTTATCTATCATCATTTATTTCTTAGTTAATTTGTTATTTTTATTCGCATGAAATAATGAATTAGAAAGCATGTAATTTGTTTTATTTGTATGGATTAGTGAATTAAGAGGCATGTAATTTATTTTTATGGAATAATGACGTAAGGAATGTGTTTAGCTTGAATAGTCAGTTTGGCATGTTGTTTGGAATTTGTTCGCATGAAATAATGACTTAGTATGTGGTGTGATTTCGGATGAATGGAATATGTGTTCTTGTTTGCGGTATATCGGATGGAACCCGGACGTAAATTCCGTAGCCGATTCCGAATGGACGGTAGTGCGGTCTGCACTCGGGATACAATGCCACGTACCACTTAAGATACACATATCTCGTCTCATCCGAATTTGTATTTGAGCATGATTAGACCATTAGAACGTTGTTTTACTTTAAGCATGATTTAGTTTAGTTTGTTATTTATTTGTTAAAGCATATTTAGGTTGTCCTTTATGCACGTTATTAGTTTATGATGCGTTTGGGTAATGATTTATACATGTTAATGTAATGATTCAATGTGCTCGTTGTGTTATATTGCGTGGAATTATTTGGATGAAAGCATGTTAGATCTAAGTACCCTTGAACATGCATGCTAAGTAGACTTGGTTAATATTACACAAATCACAAACATTACAAGATGACATAAAGTAGAGACCATTCCGAACCCAACGGTTTGAGGTCTACTCCTACAAGGAGTGAGTGCGGCCTTAAATCTTTGTCCCGGTTCACACCGGTGGCGACTCCATGTTATTTCATACTTCTCAGCTAGGCCGCGAGCCTAGGACGGCGTCGCCCAGCTCCTGTTGTCTACAGTAGTCTTATTCTTCAGCACATGAGCTGGACACCCCCATATGCGGAAATATCGTAAACTAGTTTTACGACCATTACACAACTCTAAGGGAGTCTTAGAAACAGACTTAGATGGAACAACATTAAGGATATGCATTGCAGTTTGTAGTGCATATCCTCAGAATGAACTAGGTAGTGAGCTATAACTGAACATAGATCTTATCATGTCTAGTAGGGTCCGATTTCTCCTCTCTGCAACACCATTTTGCTGTGGTATTCCAGGTACTGTGAGGTGGGATACTATCCCATGCTCAACTAAGAATTCCTCGAAATCTCTGTCAAGGTATTCTCTTCCATGATCTGATCGTAGAGTTTTGATTGTCTTACCTAATTGGTTCTCAACCTCAGTACGATACTCTTTGAACTTTTCAAAAGTATATGATTTGTTATGCATTTGGTAAACATACCCATATCTAGAATAATCGTCAATGAATATGACGAAGTATTCATAACCACATTGGGCTCTTACATTCATCGGTCCACAAATGTCCGAATGTATTAGCTCAAGTGGTTGACTGGCTCTTATACCTTTTTCTAGAAAAAGATCTCTTGGTTATTTTTCCTTCTAAACATGATTCACAGACTGGTAAAGTTTCGAGATTTAACTAGTTTAAGGCTCCGTTCTTTATCAATTTGTCTATCCGGTCAAGGTTGATATGACCAAGTCTAAGATGCCATATATATGTGTCATCGTGAGAAATCTTTGGTCGTTTAGTTTTAGGTTTCTCAACCTTAAACATTTCAGCGTTGAGCAGTGACCTATGTGTTAACGGTCTTAACACATACACGTTATTTTCTGAGTTTCCTGTGCATATGGTTAATCCATTTCTACCAATAATAACTAAGCTACTATTAAAAGAAACTGAATAACCATCATCCAAAAGTTTAGAAACAGAAATCAAATTCCTGCGAAAACCAGGAATGAATAACACATTGTTCAAATTTAAATAACTGTTATTTGTAAAATTTAAACTAGAAACTCCCACTGCTCTTGCTGAAATGGCATCCCATGTCCCGACCCTCATGGTGTAGTCACCTTCAGCAAAGTCCCTCAATGAATCAAGTAGTTGCAAAGAAGAACAAATATGGTTAGTGGCTGCAGAGTCAACACTCCAGACGGATTTATCATCCTCCACTAATAGAGATTCGATGACGAGTAAATCATATTTACCTGTTTCTTTTTTCTCATTCAGCTCAGCAAGGTATTTAGGACAATTCCTTTTCCAATGCCCATTCTTGTTGAAGTGGAAACATTTTTCCCTTGGGCTTGGAATCCTTGGAGCCTTTCTTGTTCTTCTTCATGGGCTTTGCCTTAGCCTTCCCAGTGCTATTCTTCTTCATATTTGCAGATTTAGAAGACTCGGCAATATTTTCCTCATCACTGGACTTACGAGGATCCACAAGCATGGACTCATAATGGGTGAGCTCATTAAGCAGTTGGGTCAAAGTAAAAGTCAACTTGTTCATAACATAGTTTCTTTTAAACTGCAGGAAACTCTTCGAAAGAGTTTCCATAATCATGGTCACATTGCTACGCTCGTCAATACGAGCTCCATGGGTTTCAGCAGTGTTGAGATAGGTCATCATCTTTAAGACGTGCTCTCGGACTGCTGTCTCATCCTTCATCCTAGTAGTCATCGCTGAGACCATGGCCTCATGGCGTTGACGCTCCGAAGGCTGCCCAAACATGCCCTACAATGACTCCATCATCTGAGATGCTAGAGCCATAGGTTCATGCTTTGCAGCAAGAACCTCAGACATCCCTGCTAGCAAGTAGCAGCAGGTTTTCTCATTTGCTGCGACCCATTTCTTTTATGTATCACGCACACCTTCCCCAATATTTTTGGCCGGCTCAGGAGGACTCTCCTCTGTCAGGACAAATTTTAGGTCTTCACAGACCAGGATAACGTTCATGTTACTTTTCCACTTAATACAGTTTTCTCTCGTTAATTTATCGTTTGAGAGTGGAAATAATAGAGAAACCATGACTGAAAAAATAAAATAAACATGCATTAAAATTCATTCATCACCTATTAAAATCATCAACAATTTTGGCATAAAATTAAACATGATGCATGAACCATGAATAACGAATTAGAAACCTAAGAGAATTACTATGCCATGGAAATCTATCATCCCACAAGTAAGTGCCGTCGTAGGTAGGTCAAGTACTTGCATGATAGATCGAGACAATCTCAGTCGATTAATATATACGGGAATAAATCTTATTCCTATATTAAACAACTACTGTTTTATTCGATCAAGGAATTTTATTAACAGTTAATTATTCCTTTGTGAGTGTGACCCGCCGTTTCGGGATTCTTGGACTTAACGAGTGAAGTGCCGCTGTAGGGTAGGTCAGTTCACAAGATACATCTAGAATCCCAATCCTCTCGGAATCCAAACCTGATATTGACCCAAAATGGACACCATCCGTAGGGGGACGAAAGCAAAGCCGTCTCGAGGTGCCTTTTGAATCTCACGTTTTCCGACTAACAACGGAGATCGCGGGATATACTGTCGTATATCCCTATCACACTCACTATTTTAAAATTAAGGTTTCTATATATAAAATATCTAATATTTTATTTTAACTAGTGTGGATAAAATTATGGCGGCTAAATCATAACTGTTATTAACACTAGTTCAACATTAGTGACCTAACCAATTTTAACTCTTAAAATTTATATCACTAATTTTCCATTAGTCTCTACTAACAATATTACTCAATTAAACTAATTTAATTAGAGTGGTATTAGTGACCTATTATATTTTAACTCTTAAAATATTAGAACACTAATAGGTTTAAGATTTTAGAATCCTAAAAGGTCAAGATTTATATTAAACTATTTAATTAATCTTAGTGCGTTATAAAATCCAATGGTAAATGGAATTGTATCCCGAGTGCAGACCAAATTACCAACCATTCGGATTTGGCTATGGAATTTATATTCGGGTTTCCATCCTATATACCAATAGAATTTATTATGCACTAATTAATCCCAATATATTAGAATTTAAATTTTAAACCATAAATCAATCCCAATATATTAGAATTTAAATTTTAAACCATAAATCCATTAATCCAATTAATTGATTTCCATGCATATCATAATCTAATTTAAACATTTTAAATTACATAAAATCATATTTCAAGTCTATAATGATAATGCATCTAAAACATGTTATGGCATGTAAAATGCAAGAGTGGGCACCCTAAGCTATATGACATGTTATTCAAACAATTCGAAACAAACATGCATATAACACAAAAAATATTTTGCATTGACCGGACTCTTATTTTTCCTATACTAATCTAATTAGTACATCAAATTTACCAAGGCATCCATTGGTCTTCAAATCCCACTTCAAAGTGGTGTTGGCTCCTTTTGTGACTTCGGTGCTCCAAATTACAATAATTGAAATTTTACATTGGAAAATAAAATTACAACAATGGTAAACAATGGCCTTATGGCCTTACATCCCAAAAACAAAACCAACTATAAAAATAAGAGCCAGAAAAATTTACGACCAATGAAAAATCCATTCATCACATGAAATAATAAAAACATTCATCATATGAATATTATTTTGTGCCCACTCATCTAAAAATGCATATCATATTTATAACACATATAAATATATAAAAAACGGAAACTTTAAATGAAAAAGAGAAGGGTTAAAAACACTTTTCAACCTCGATCTCGATGCCAATTGTAGGAAACGCTTTCCTAGCGCAGCGGAAACGTCTTAGGCACTCAGATCGGACTTGAAAACTTTTTCTTCCCTTCTCCTATGAATACCGAATCTGACCAACAGCAACATTGAAATTTTGTTTCTGTTTCGGATAAAATTTCAGTCCCGGAACGCACTGAAAAAAATCCTCGAACAGCCCCCGAAATGCAGTGAAATATTGGATTGTATTTGACTCGTTATGCGCCCAATACACACCCAAATTACCCCATGATTTGAGTGACAACCCCGAATCACTTATGTATGGTGCGGCAGTGAGAATAATTCACCCTCACTGTGGTGTGCTTGTATAGATGATTGGTGATGGATTATATTATGTTCGACACCAAAAGAGTCTTTCGTGTTATGTCTCACAACCAACGGAAACAAGTATGGGCTTGACTCACACAAATCAACACCTAAACTTTTTAGAGATTTTATCACACTCAATATATTTTTTCTTTTTCTTCTTTTTAGTTTCTCAACTTTTGAGAGAGTGGCGAAGATGAAGAAAGGTGTCTAGGGTTAGAATGAAAGGCTTGTGTGGGAACACAGGAACTGGGCGACGCATGCTGTCCCTGGCTCGCGGCCCGGTCGGGAGTACGGAGTAGCCACGGGGGACTAAACCGGAGAATAATGGAGTCGCCACCCGGTGTGAACCGGGAAAATGAGATTTAAGGCCGCACTCACCCCTCGCAAGGGAAGAACTCAAACCGTTGGGTTCGGAATGGTCCCTTACTTATGTCACTTGTAATGAAAGGATTTGTGTAATAATTTAATCAAGCTTAAGTAACACTTATTTCCAAGAGTATCATGCTTCTAAATCCACATGCGCAAAAATAAAACTTACACCTAAATTTGCATATATCTCACATCTAAGATTACATGCTTGAAAGTACATCAAAGTAGCAATGAACATACAACTTCATTGGCATATTGTATTCATGGAAACACAAGCACACACTAACCACACAAGCACATATAAAGGCGAATCAAATAATGGCGAACATTTGATTTCAACAAATAGCCATTACATGTCCATGCACAAATAAAGGAGTCAACTAAGTACGTAATGCAAAAAGACGCTTAGGGATGCAATTAGGCATTAAAGTGAGCATGCTATGACGTGGTGCAAAAAGAAGATAGATAGAGACACAGACGCACATGTGATGAAAATGACTCAATTCAGTGTATTCGCGTTCGTGTAGCGTTCGTAAACGCGTTCAAACGGTAGACAGAAGGTTCGCGTTCGTATAGCGTTTGATAACACGTTCGAACGAGACCAGACAGAAAACATGCGTTCGTGCGGTGTTTCGGAACGCGTTCGAACGGGGTTATAGTAGTGACCTCCAAAATGCAGTACACGACATGACACATACATGAACAGATGAATATGTGAGTTCTCGTACATAACAACAGATTAAGGGGCGCGGCAAATCATTGTAGCAAAGGTAGCTTTCAAGCATTTTCACCCCTAAAAGTGGAGGACCCTTAATCTCACTTGATAAGCCCATGCCAATGCAATATGATGCATGAATTTTCAAAAAGACGTTATGAAGCGAATAACTAAATAAAAGAGGCGCGGCAAAGTACTGCAGTAAAGGGGGCCTTTTAGGCTCTTTGTCTCTCAAAGAGAGGACCTTTAGACCAACATACTAAGCCCATGCGCAATGTGATATGATGCATGGTCATGTAAGAAGACGTCATACTAAACAACAAAAAAGGGGCGCGGCGAAGTACTGCCGTAAAGGTGGCCTTTTGGGGCTCTTTGTCTCTCAAAGAGAGGACCTTTAGACCAACATACTAAGCCCATGCGCGTCACATCACAATACATGAAATAAAGACAATAAAAGTGTAGGACTTCGTATGCCCGATTGAACGTACATTCAACCCAACACACTTCGTCCGGCGCGGCGAAGTAGTGTCACAAAGGTGGCCTTTTAGGCTCTTCGTCTCTCAAATAGAGGACCTTTGGACTAACTCACTAAGCCCATGCGCTCGATCGCATCATATATACAAAAATAAAGACAATCATATCAAACTTAATATGTCCGATTGAACGTGTCTTGCATTCAACCGAACACACATCAACCGGCGCGGCAAAGCATCGTGGTAAAGGGCTTTAACCCTTCCCCATAGGGGATCTTTCATTCCACTTACTAAGCCCATGCGCTCGATCGCATCATAACATAAATAAATAACATGCGGAAATTAAAAGACGGAATAATAAAGTGAGAATAATCAAAATAACATAAAGCGAAATATACGCCGTTTACTCAAGTGGTACGTGGAGTTGTATCCCAAGTACAGACCGCACTACCGTCCATTCGGAATCGGCTACGGAATTTACGTCTGGGTTTCCATCCTATATACCACGAGAGACGACGTATTTTCCGTTTTAATCAATGGCCACAACACACATCGCATGCAAACAATATTCAATAAATAATTAAAACACAATTAAAAGAATCAATAAAAATCAAATAAAAAACAAGTGTGAAAGGTACCCTCAGGTCTAACCTTTTAAGTCGTCTTCGGACTTGCGTTTCGCGGAGATCGGAAGGGGTAAAAGCTCCTTATTCTTCCGGTTCACTAGCTTAGCGTCTTAACTTGTTGTTCCACTATTTTCCTCGCTGTTTTGGCTTCACTTTGCTGCTGTTTTCTCGGTGTTTTCTGCTCACTGTTTCAGGTCACGTTTTGTGTTTTAAGGGGCTGTTTTTTGCGTTTTTGGGAGGCTTATTGTGCAGATTTTTTTGTGATTTTTTAGGGAAACTTTATGGAGGTTTTTGGGGTGGTTTCTAGGTGATTTTAGGGCTGTTTTATAGACTTAAATCACTGCAAAAACGATCAGGTCAGTGGGCTAAACTATGGCAGTTCAGTTGTGCAGTGGGGGCGTGTTCTAGGACTGTTTTGGGGCTGCGAATGGGGCTGTATTTGGAGGGTATTTTGTGCGACTTTAGGGATGTATTTGAGGCTTATTTTGGTGTGTTTTGGGGCTGTGAGTGGTGGTTAAAATTCGGCAATGGAGGGCTGTGCAAAGGGCTGGTGTTCACGGCTAAGGGGGATGAGATGGATAGAAAATTTTCTGTCTTGATTTCTTGTCTTGGCCGTGAGGCTTGAGGTCTCTAGGGCTTCTTGCTTGTGATTTTCGTGTGAGATGAGAGAGTGGAGAGGTCTTGGGCGTGGGCTAGAGAGATTGGAGAGGAGGGGTGGCTAGGTTAGGTCATGTTTATATAGAAGGGAGCTAGGGTTTGTCCTTGTCTCACAAGGAAGGGATCTTGCATTCAATTTAGGATTTGGTCTTAAGGAAAGTCAAAGATTGAGGGGGGACAAGGTTAATTCAAATTAGGAAGGTGATATCTTTAATTGGTGTTGATTAGGCATTTAATTTGTTAGATTAGGAAGTCAATATTTTAGAATGGTATATAATTTTATTTAGTTAGGGATAATTATATTTGATTTGTTTAAATTAGGCATATACTTATTTTATGTTTGGTAAATATTTTATTTATTTATTTAATTCATATAATTAATATTTTATTTAGTTAATGTTTTAATTTAATTAATAATTATTTTAATTTGGGGTGTGTATTAAAGGCTATGGGCGAGTGGGCCTTGGTTAGGTGGGTGGGCTTGGCTAGGTGTTTTGATGTTTTAATTATTTTAATTTGTGACATACATTAATTATTTCTTTGGATTGGGCTTGGACTAAGGTTAAGTGATTTGCGGGGTTTTGGGCCGAGAATAAATTTTAAAACGGAACACCAACAAGTAACCCGAAGCTAAACCAGCGAACTTAATCCGACTATGAGTCAATTCTTGACTCCTCCCTTCCGACATCTGTTTCCCGCGGTTTCCGCGACTTAAAAGGTAGTGCCTCCAAATGAGACTCATCATCGGGTTTCACATGCAAAAATGCAATGCCTACAGCTTGTCCAAAAGAAAAAAATAAAATTTCTTTTTATACTTAGGGTTATTATTTCCAAAATAAATCAAACCCTTAGCCTCCCCACTTGGTAGTTTCGGCCATATGGCCTTTTTCTCTTTAATTTTGTAACATTAATCCTTTATTACTATAATAAAGGATATGTTACAAAAATAAAAGGTGTAATTACCTTTCATAAAGAGCAATTACTCAAACCAATCAAACACCTTCCAAAAACCATTTTTGGAAAATC
This sequence comes from Zanthoxylum bungeanum, assembly GCA_019454045.1. NCBI lineage: Eukaryota > Viridiplantae > Streptophyta > Magnoliopsida > Sapindales > Rutaceae > Zanthoxylum > Zanthoxylum bungeanum. The sequence goes on along the minus strand of SKCR01046943.1, from coordinate 6,118 downwards.
AAAATCAAAATTTATATTTATTAAATTATATAAATAATATAATTTAATAATATGCAATTAATAATCATCAAGTAATTATTAAAACTATATACTAACCTTTTAATATATAGTATCAAGTGTGACACATCAATATTATTAATCATATTAATAATATTTATACATGTGTGAGTATATAATTGGATTATCCAATTATACTAAATCCGCTATAGTAAATCGAGCTAGCACGGGGACCAAATGGAACTACGGTTCCGAGATCCAATAATCTCAAAATATTAATTAAGTTCTTAATTAAATATTCTGAATTATTAACTCTGGGTTATTCCACTAAAAACTCGAAATTGCACTCTCGTTGCCGCATATGATATATTAAGCCGAATCAAGTCAGTGTCCATAGATATAGTCACTACATATTGATTAACCCTTCACGAGTATCTCATAATTAGAGTCGGGTCATAATGTCTGTTATACCCCTCTAATTATTTTAACCTTAAGTACCATTGATTCTCTAATGAACGATTTATTTATAACCATTATGAATTTTAAAATTTTTATTCGTAATAGAAAGACTTGAGCGCTCAAATCGTTCCAAGCACCGAATCAACCCTTAAGAAAGATACTCATCTACTTCTCGTAAGAAGGAGTGAACTCCATGTCTATGTAAAACGTTCCCAGCTACACAACAGACCATGCCCCCAAAGTACGTAGCTATTGGTCAGGATTGCTACACCAACCTCACCTTTGTAAATCAAAGGACATAACCTGCAATGCAGGAGTTCGTAGTACACTTAGGATTAAGATCAATCCATATATAACCATCTAGTAGATCGAAATGACTTTCTTTGTTTAATTGATATTATAAGAATGTCATTTCCATCTCGGTCCAGTCCAATATTATCACATCATACAAGGTGCCTCCATTCTCATATCTCTACATGGACGATCCCGGATCAAGGTCGCCATACAAATATAGAATGGATCGCAGCTATTGATAAACCACAAACAAAGTACCCATTTTGTTTGCTCTCTATGGAGTATTTAAGATTACTAACTTCAGACTTAAATCCTCTTGTGCATGACACTCATACACTAAGTCTGAAGGTATATAAGTAATCTAGGGTATTCAAGATAATTTATAATATGCTAAAATTAAACAAACACTTTGATAAATGAATAATGCATCATTTTTTTTTAAAACATATAAAGCCATTTACATTACATGTAGATCTAGGGCATATATTCCAACATCTGTGGCTTGGGGACGGCGATACGTAACGTCCCGAGACCAATAGTTTCAGGGACAAGTAGTGGCATATTTTGGGGGACATCGATACGTAAAATCCACATGTCATGGATTTTTCAGAAATGATAAATTTTTATAAAAAGAGTTTTCATGAGAATAAACTTTTATAGAAAAGCATCAGTGTTTTGCAGACATAACAGAGTTTCCGAGAAAGCTTTACAGAAAATACCTGTTTTCAATAAGAAAAGAGATTTCAGAAAAGACGGTTTTCTTAAGACGATTTCAGCTTTAGAACCTGGAGATTTTCATGATAATCCTTGTGCATAACTTTTTTACTTTCATAAAAGAATTGATTTCCAACAGACTGCCAAATTGGAATTTCATATATAGGATTTTGACATTTCTTGACCTTATATACCATCACAGGTTTTGAATTTGATTTTACTCCCAATTGTCTTGATATTTTCCTTGATATAGAAGTTCAGTCATACATAATTCTGATTTGATGGGTAAGATCATAGTATGTTATAAGTATGTACCTTGTATAGATTACATGTTGAGATGCATGGTCGATTTTGTAATATTAATGTAAGGGTTGGGTGTTGGGTGTTTATCACATTTAGAATGCAGTTTGTGAGGATTCCAATGGATGGAATCAAGTGTCTGTATCTTACATTGTATTGACGCTGAGGTTTCAGCTCAGTGTTTCAGTAAAAGTTTTACACCTCATAGTTAGCAAATGTTTATGTTTTAGCTCACGTAACTCATATGAAGTAACCAGCCATAGTTTAAGCTGACTAAACCACCACGGGTTTGGGATGGCCTTAGCCGCGGGTTTGGGTGGTTTATTAGATAATAAGTTAGTTCCGGTTAGGAGAAATTTGATTATGTTAGTATATAAAGTATAGATACAGTGCGGAAAAAAAATATGTATGTATGTGGATGAATACTTCTAGATTGGTGTATGAGAGATGCCAGATTTCTGTAGATGTGAAATATAGTGTGGAATCGAGAATATAAGTTCACTACCTTGTTGCATTCAGTACAGTGAGTAAATTATCCATGTATAATATAATTCAATGGCCACCGGGTAAATATGAGATTTATAAGTTTGTGTATTTATATATATCTCTGATTTCTATTTAAGTTCTTATTGTTACTTGATATATTTACATTAGACGTGAGTTACTTACTGAGCTTTATAGCTTACACCTCGACTGTTTGCTAGTTTTGCTGGTTCACATTGGACTTAACGAGCTAGAAGATTTCCTTTGACGTCTTGCAGACAACGGATCACCCCGATACAGTCAAGTGGGTCTTGGGTTATTGTATGGTTCTGGGATATATATTTGGGCTCCCACAGTTTTAGTTTTGTTTATTTATATCATATGTATAAATTTTAAATCGTGCTGAGCACGTACTTGTTTGTAGTTATTTGTCTAATGTCAGGCCTGAGGCTTATTTGCATAAGTTGAGATTTGTCAGGTCGGATGCCTATTTGCATTAATTGAGATTTGTCAGGCCGGAGGCCTATTTGTATGAGTTGAGATGATTGCTTTTGGAGGACACCTCGAGGTGCTAGACTTTGATCCAGGTTTCATGATTTTTAGCAGAGGTCATGCCAAAATTTTAGTAGCATTCGAGGCTTATGGAGATGAGTTTTCCTGTCTCCTGCCGGTAGCATCTTGGCATCAAGCGGGATGTTACAAAGATGGTATCAGAGCAATTTTTAAAAGTCAGTAGCATGGTCTAGAGTCAGTGACTGCACTGTGGGGTATCCGACTGTCAGAGAATATATTCTGTTTTGTATAGACCAGGTAGGTCCTTGTATGTAATATGAATGTTTCTTTTGATATGAGATGATTTTCTGCTTGGCTCCTAGCCCGAGTGTATTGAAGTCAATGGATGACTTATTTTGAGGTGTATCAACTAGTTGTTTCTGTATTAGAAGAATTACTGTAAGTTAAGGCTTTTGTGACCCAAATTAAGACTATAGAATCCGGAACAGACATATAATAATAGTTTGGCCTTTTTAAGGCCAGAGGGTTATTAGCGATTCTAAGGCATGTGGTTGAGACCTTTGAGAGACTAAGGATTCAGAATAGTCTCGCAGTTATGCTCAAAGCTGGAAGGGGTGAGTTAAAACTTCACAGTTAGTGGCTTGTTAGGTTCTCTAGTTAAGAACCAAGCTAGTATAGTTTACCGTTGACGAACAATTAAAGATTATAGATATGAAAAAGGGTTAGCCCTTAGCCCCAATAAGTAAGTCTGTGGATGATGATAGAGCTAGACAATTTCTAGAAATGGATTAGAGAGTTTTCGTGTATGCATTTTGAATCAGATCGGCAGGTGTAAGGGCGAATTAATTTCGAGGACAAAATTTTTATAAGGACGGGAGAATTGTAATATCCAGAAATTTGGAAACTCTTCCGGAAGGATTTTGTAATACAGATCGGGTCTCGGAATGTGACTATATCGAAGAAAAAGAGTTTAAGTGTTGAAAGAAAATGTGTGTTTCTGAGAATTGATTACGTGATTTTTGATTATATCGTTTTACGCGTAAAATTTTCTTATTTCGACTATAAAGATATAAAATGAACTCTGTTTAAGCTGATTTTTGAACCATCAGACTCGTTTTTCTAAGACGAACAACTTTCGCTTTAAACACTTTTCGAATTTACAGCAGAAGGACCTCAAACTTACGAATTTCCAAAAGACACCTAAGAATATGGCCTGTTTGTAATATTGGGGGACTGAAATGTAATTTTAGAAAGTTTTCTATAAATACCCCAAATTTTCCAGAAATCAAAAAATGGGAAAAAGAAATAAAACCTCTCATTCGACCCCCCACTCCCAAAACGTGTTCTTGGAGGTGCTGGTAACGCCGGCAATCGCCAGCCGGAGGGGTGCGCCAGGCCACCCCTTCACCTTGTGGTGGTCGGTGGAGAGAGAGAAAGTTGCTCACATGGATGTTCTTATCCCGGCTCATCTTTTCATTTCATGACCCGAGCCACCCGCCAAATTGAAGCCCTCAGAGAGTACTACAAGATGGAAGTGATGATTTTTTCGATCCGTGCTTTGCACATAAAACGAGGAATGAAGATTTTGATGAATAGTGACTCATGGTGAATAGTAACTCTGATCGGAATTTCCTTGATTCCAGCGCGTTCATGGGATCATTTGGAGTCCGTATATGGCCTCGAAATCTCGGTAAGACCTCCCGGTAAAAATCCACAAATTTCAAGTTTATAGTTAAATGTTCGAATGTATCCAGTAGCTTTGTAGAGTAACGTAATGATATAAATCGAGCTTTTTTAGTATTAGTATATTGAATATGTGTATTTGGTAGAATCCAAGAGAAATCAGAGCTAATTCGATCGATCCGATAAGTAAAGCGAGTTCCGGTAAAATCGGGTTTCACACGCATTTGTGTTTGGATGAACATAATTAAGGATATAGGTTAATTATGATGGTACGCTAGTATTTGAGTATTTCCTAAGAGGTTCGGAGGGCTTAGGATCCTTTCGTAGCGTTCTCAAAAACTTTTTGGAGGATTTTCTAGAAACGCGTATTTTGCATATTTGAGCTACTGGGTGGATATAGAACAATGTATAATGATGTATTATGAGTAATGAAACTAAAATCACTGAAAACATATTTAATTTGGGTTTTCTTGGAAAGTTGGGGAGTTTATGTTCTAAGTAAGTTTCTATGATTAACGACCTTAACCGTCCTTATTTTGTGTTACAGATAGAGAAAGAGAGAGAAAAAATAGCATAGACCCCAAGTAACTACCTCCCTGTGATGTTGCCTTAGGTAGACAAGGTATGATAGCTGATAGTTTATTTATATATGTATATAGATATGAGTGTAGATTTCAGACTCGTAGGAATATGTAGAAGTAGTTATGGAGTCTTAGAAAGTATCAAATGAGAGCTTTCAAAGGTATTGTCAATAAGATTCGTGAAAGAGCACGTATAGAAACAGATTTTTTAAAGGTATGCATAGTCTCGGGTTTCTAGATAGCAAGCTAGTATCAGCATGAAAAGTTTAGCACAAGCTGTCGTTACATTTTCATAGTTAAACATATCTCATAGTAGAACAAGTTTTCAGTACGCGAGATGTACAAGTTTTTTAAAGAATTTTAACGAAGTTTCCAGACTTCGATTCAGTTTTGGTCTGAGTGTGGAACCAATGTATGAAATATGTTGATATATTTAATGACACATGCGAGCATTTTCCATATGGGTGCGTTTGTTGAAATAGGGTACATGCCTATTTTGTATGTATTGGATGCGTGAGATGTCACCAGCTCGTAATGGAGTGTGGTTGACTTTGTTGTTATGTATATGGATAATGTCATTGCATTGAATTGAATTTCATTGCATGACTTACATGATCATATGGTTGATATGATGATGCATATGCATTTTACATACCCATAGGGAGACACAATACACACTGACAGATACAGACCTAGGACCAGGGGGCTGGCGATGCGTAACGCCCCTGGATCCTAGTTATAATGAGTGGACACTTTTTTCTAAGTTGATTTTTCATTGTATTATTTTAAGTACAGACTTACTTTTCTTCACATAGGGCGTTGATGAGAGAAAAATATATCATTATTTACCGCCAATTTAACCAAATATTTTCTATGGTTTCTCGAGTTTTATGAATGTTTTGATGTGTTTTTGTGTTTTGCATATAAATAAAGTTTTGGGACTCAATCGAATCAATTAGAACTAAATGTGGAACAAATAAGGGCAAAAATTGGACTTGACATTTGGATTTTGGAGGTTGGAAACTTGAAATGGCGTTCTAACGAAGTACAATTTCGGAAATTGCAACTTTGCGTAATTTTCGTATTTTGGCCAT
>SKCR01046942.1:0-45290 GCA_019454045.1 Zanthoxylum bungeanum | reverse complement strand
AGAAAAGATTTTCTATGTTCTTGAAAGACCATTTCCCCCTAAACTGCAGAAGATACTGACCAATATACATTTGATGCTTTGAAGAAACACGTCGATGATGATGAGCAAGCAGTTTGCATAATGCTTGGCTCTATGTCGGATGCACTTTAGAAAGCTCACGAAGATATGGATGCTCAAACCATCATCTTTCACTTGATGGAGTTGTATGCAACTTCCGTTCATTCCGTGAGATTCCAAGTGTCATGTGTCTTATTCCAAACAAGGTATAAGGAAGGATCTGTTAGTGGACATGTGCTTAAGATGATTGGCCACATTGAAAAATTGGCCAACCTCGGGTTCATCATGGATCATGAGATAGGTCACGATCTAATTCTTCAGTCCTTACCAAAAGAATTCTCTAACTTTATTATGCAGTTTCATCTGTCTGATAAAGAAGCTACTTTAGCAGAATTGCACAATATGATAAAGTAAGCAGTGAAGGACTTGAAACCGGAGCTTAAAACCTCTGTCATGCTTACGGGTACGGACCTGAAGCCACGAGGCCCAAAGAAAAATAAGGGCAAGACCAAGGCTCCAGATCACCTAAAGCCCAATGGTAAGGTGGAGAAGAAAAAGGGAAAGGGGAAATGTTTCTTTTGTGGAAAGAATGGTCATTGGAAGAAAGACTACATATCCTTGAAAGTTAGGGAAGCCCAAGATGCCAAGAAGCCCAATGCTTCAGGTATGTTGTATATGATTGAACTATATTCTCAAAACTCTGAACCTTCCACTTGGGTGTTTGACACCGGTTGTGGGACTCACTTGTGTAACAATGTGCATGGCCTGAGAAATAATAGGAGACTCCGTCATTGGGAGGTTGACTTACGCATGGGTAATAGAGCAAAACTGGCTGCATTGTGCGTGGGGACTTATTCATTAGTTTTGTCGAATGGTTTAGTTTTAGACTTATAAGATTGTGTTTATGTACCTTCTCTAGTAAAGAACATCATTTCAATTTCTTCTTTATGTAATAAAGGCTTTTCATGCCTAATAAGTTGTAATGAATGTTCTATTTATTTCAATGAAATAAAATATGGAGATGTTATTTTGAAAAATGGTATCTATGTCTTACAAACTAACAAAGAATGTTCAACCTCTAATATATACAACGTTAACTCGAATAATCTCAATGAATCACTTCTATGGCACATTCGCTTAGGTCATATCAATGAAACAAGATTAACTAAGCTACATAAGGATGGGTATTTCAAACCCTTCAAATATAAACATTATGGAACTTGTGAGTCTTGTTTACTTGGTAAAATGACCAAATTACCCTTCAAAGGTAAATGACAGCGTGCAGCGGAGACATTAGAACTCATACACTCTGATGTATGCGGACCAATGTCAGTCACCACTAGAAGTGGATTCTCCTACTTCATTACCTTTATCGATGATCATTCACGATATGGGTATGAATACCTTATGCGGTACAAATCTGAAGCCTTTGAGAAATTCAAAGACTTCAAGGCTGAAGTAGAAAACCAGCTTAATAAAAGTATTAAGTCACTAAGGTCTGACCGAGGTGGTGAATACTTAAGCAACGAATTTCAAGATTACTTGAGAGAAAATGGCATTGTTTCCCAGTGGACTCCTCCGGGAACTCCAAACAGCATATGGGGTCTCCGAAAGGAGAAATTGGACATTATTAGATATGGTCTGATCAATGATGCCAGGCACGGATCTACCTCTTTCATTTTGGTGTCTTGCTTTAGAAACTGCAACACTACTACTAAACCAAGTTCCTTCCAAGACTGTTATTCAAACACCATATGAGTTATGGTCTGGGAAACGTCCCAGTCTTAGTTATCTAAGAGTTTGGGGATGTGACGCATGTCAAGCTCACACAAACTAACAAATTGGATGATAGGGCAGTTAAATGTAAGTTTGTATGATATGTCTTAAACTCAAGAGCATACATGTTCTACGTCCCAAATGAACAAAGAACATTTGTCTCACAAAATGCTAAATTTTTAGAGAATGAATTCCTTCTCAAGAAATATAGTGGGAGTAGACTTGACCTCGATGAGGTACGAGAAGAATAAACTAACATAGAAATAAACCTCAGGCCCCCCCAAAAGGGCAGCGACGGAACAACCACAAGGTTATGAACTCAGAAGGTCTGGTAGGGAAAGACATGAGCCTGAAAGATATAGTTTCCATATTGATGAGGAACATGATCAGGTCATTGATAATGACGATCCCACCAGTTATGATGAAGCAATGCGTGACATTGATTCAGTCAAGTGGCTTGAGGCCATGAAATCTGAAATAGACTCTATGTATTAGAATCAAGTCTGGGACTTGGTAGATGCACCTGAAGGGATAAAACTCATAGGCTGCAAGTGGATTTACAAGCGTAAAACTGATGCAGAAGGCAACATCCAAACCTATAAGGCTAGGTTGGTGGCAAAAGGTCATAGACTAATCCAAGGAATTAACTATGACGAAACCTTCTCGCCTGTTGCAATGATAAAGTCCATTCAAATTTTACTGGCACTAGCTGCATACTTTGATTATGAGATTTGGCAGATGGATGTCAAAACAGCTTTCCTTAATGGGAGCCTCGTAGAGGAAGTCTATATGACACAACCTGAGGGGTTTGCATCTAAGGATGATCATAATAAAGTATGCAAGCTTAAACGATCCATTTATGGACTCAAGCAAGCCTCTAGAAGTTGGAATATACGATTTGATGAGACAATCAAAGAATTTGACTTCATCAAAAATGTAGACGAGCCTTGTGTTTACAGGAAAAGTAGTGGGAGTGCTGTTGTATTTCTTGTATTATATGTCGATGACATATTAATCATCGGGAATGATATTCCCATGATGCAAGCCACCAAGCAATGGTTATCTCAGAATTTCTCCATGAAAGATTTGGGAGAAGCAGCCTACATCCTCGACATTAAGATCTATCGAAATAGATCTAAGAGGTTGTTAGGACTTTCTCAATCTACGTACATAGATAAAGTTTTGAAAAGATTCAAAATGGAAGATTTCAAAAGAGTTAATTTACCTACTTGTCATGGAATCAAATTATCTAAGGAGCAATGTCCACATACTTCTTCAGATAGAGAGCGTATGAGTAGGATCTCTTATGCTTCAGCAATAGGATCGATCATGTATGCCATGCTATGTACAAGACCTGATGTCTCTCATGCTCTTAGCATAACGAGCAGGTATCAAGCAAATCCTGGTGAGCAACACTGGGCAGCTGTTAAAACAATCCTCAAGTATCTGAGAAGAACTAATGATGTGTTTTTGACATACGGAGATTGTTCTGAGATGAAATTCATTGGTTATTGTGATGCGAGCTTTCAGACCGATAGGGATGACAGCAGCATATCGCAAACAGGATATTTGTTTACTTTGAATGGTGGTGCTGTCAGTTGGAAAAGCTCAAAGCAATCAACTACAACGGACTCCACCACTGAAGTCGAGTATATTACAGCATCTGAGGCTGCTAAAGAAGTAGTCTGGATAAAGAAGTTCATCACGGAGCTGGAAGTGCTTCCCGCGATAAAGAATGGTGTCACGATGTACTGTGACAACACGGGCGCCATTGCTCAATCAAAGGAACCAAGGTCCTACCATAAATCTAAGCATGTACTCAGGCGATTTCATCTCATCAGTGAGATTGTTGAGAGAAAATAAGTTATTATAGAGAAAATACTCACAGATGATAATCTTGCATATTCTCTAACTAAAGGGCCGACTCAACAAAAGCATGATAGGCACACCCGAGAGTATGGTGTCCAGATTCATACTAGTTGGCTATAGTGCAAGTGGGAGATTGTTAGGGATATGCCCTATACCCAACTTGTGGATGGGCTATATGTACATGTATTTGTAATATTTTCATTAATTAATAAAATGACAATCTTTATTATACGTGTCTTAATAACTTTAATGAATCATCAACACTGTAATAAAGCCCTTGGAGTAATAAGACGATGTCTTCCACGCCTTATGAGAATAATTACTCTAAAATGTTCTTAGTCATAGTTTTGTGAATAATCTGGGCGTTCACAAAGCGGAGAGACTAGCATGATGATATGATCTGCCCTTAAGTGGGGTAGCCGATCTCATAGGCTACTAGCGGAGATCCGTCCGCTTGGTGTATCACATGGATGCATGAGTTGCTCATGTCCATCGAACTGACCGCTGAAAGTTTTCATATGGAGTGTTTATCCCATGTGTCTGTGAGAACTTTCATGTATCGATTATATGACTAGTCCTTAGACTTGAGGTCTTTATAATCTTATGTGTGGATCAAATAACTTTGACATTCTCCTTCCCCGGTTCAAAAGATCCGGTCATAAGGGTATGATTGGGTCATTTGTTGAAACACATGAAGTTTGTAAAGATACAACAGAGAATCGCCACTCTCTCGGATAATATTTTCTTATAAGAGTAGTATTCCAGTTCGCGGGTTGATATGTGTGATCAGTGCTTGAGACTGTGGCCACAGCAGAAGAATCATGTGAGATTCTTGAGTTAGCACGATTCATGACACTGTCAACATCATACCTTTGACCATATGGGTAGACACTTTCCGTACCCTAGGTCAATAGGTGGGGATACAGTGAGGTGAGAGACCGTATCATATGTAAATCACATACAAAATGGGTATATATATCTTTCCTTCTCATTTGGGGGCCTTGGCATGTTGCTAGATGTCAACCTTGGTCATTGAAATCGAACGACCATCTGATCAGAGGATAATTTATGTTCGATTAAATTATCACGATTCATTTCATGTCCAACTTGAGGGGAACCCAAAAGGTCACACAGAACAAAGTCGAAATCAATGGTTAACAGTGCACAGTACAAATATAACAGCATAGATGATTGATGTAGGAATTGTTCATAAATGGTTCAATGTGTTTAATTATTGAACAGATCATTTATGAGGTTCCATAGTGGCTTATGGATTGGTGAATGAAGATAGAGGCACTTTGGGAATTGGAATAAAAAAATTACTATTCATGTGAATAGTAACAAGAATAGAAACGTGAATAGTAAAAAAAATTTGTTATTTTTTTTGAATTCCAATTCGGCCCAAACTCTTATTAGGGTTTTATAATCTCATTAAACCACTAAATTAAGATCCAATGGCTAAGATTAAATTAGCTTTTATCCCACATCGGATTCTTAATTAATTTTATTGTCTTTGGAGCACTATATAAACCCAATGAATTCTTCACAAATTTTTACACCAAAACCTTTCATATCTTGGGTTTATATAAGTGAGCAACTCTAAAGTAGAAGAGTAATCCACTGATTTTGAGGATCCTTAAGTCTAATTGACTAGAGGAACCTCGAGTTAAAAGTTTTGAGGTATTTGCCTAGGCTAGCACCAAGGGCAAAATACTCGTGCACTCAAGGCGTAGTCTTGCCATTGAGTTTTGGCTTTGATGTGTGCATCTTTGGAGGCCACACACTTGGTGGCTCTTTGGAACGTGGAAAAGCTTGCTGAGTTCGAGAAAAACTTGTAGATTGGAGGGAGGACTGGAGGAGTCTTCGGTTCAAATAAGTTTTTTTCTTTCTTTATTTTAATTAGAGTTCTTATGATAGTTAGCATGTTTAGTTTATGTTCTTTGCATGTTTTATGAATTTTATGCTTAGAATATATAGTAATATGCATAGGCTTGTAGAATAATCAAAACAAATGGGTCATGGGCAAAGGAAAAGCGGCATAAAAATTTTAATTTTTTCGCTGCGCACTCACGGCCGCTTCCCAACAGCTACTGTTAGATATTTGATGTCTAAACAGGATGCAAAGTCAAGATTACTACGATGGATTTTACTGCTTCAATAATTCAATCTCACAATCAAGGACAAGAATAAGCATAAAATGTAGTTACTGATCATTTATCGAGACTCATAAATGAGTCATCAATTGACACAACTCCTATCAATGACTTTTTCCAGATGATTTTTTATTTTCTATAAATACAATGCTAATATTGTCAATTTTCTTGCAACAGGAAAAATACCTCCAGATTGGAGTCATCAAGACAAGAATAAATTTTTTACCGAAGTCAAAAGATTCTACTGGGACGATCCATATCTGTTTAAGTATTGCTCTGATCAAATTTTCCGACGATGCATACCGGACATTGAGATAAGTAATGTTATTCAGTTTTGTCATTCAGAAGCATGTAGAGGTCACTTCTCATCTAAGAAAACCACTACAAAAATCTTACAGTGTGGATTTTATTGGCCCACTATTTTTAAAGATACTCATGCTTTTTGCAAAACTTGTGAAAATTATCAAAAGTTGGGATCCATTTCAAAAAGAAACATGATGCCTTTAAATCTCATCATTATCATCGAAATCTTTGATTGTTGGGGGATAGATTTCATGGGTCCATTTCCACCGTCATTTGGATTTTTATATATTTTAATTGTAGTTGATTATGTCTCAAAATAGGTTGAGGCGATTCATTGTCGAAATAATGATCACAAAACTGTGATTAAATTTTTAAAAGAAAATATTTTAAGTCGATTTGGAATCCCTCGGGCCATTATAAGTGATAGAGGTAAATACTTTTGTAACATGTCTTTTGAGTCTTTAATGAAAAAGTATGGAGTTACACATAAAGTTTCCACCTCTTATCACCCTTAGACAAATAGTCAATTTGAACTAGAAAATAGAGAAATCAAACAAATTTTGGAAAAACAGTCAACCCAAATCGCAAAGATTGGTCTCTTCAACTAACTGATGCACTTTGGGCATACCAAACAGCTTTTAAAACCTCTTTGGGAATGTCTCCTTATCATCTAGTTTATGGAAAACCTTGTCATTTGCCTGTAGAACTTAAGCATAAGGCATATTGGGCTATTAAAGCATTCAATTCAAACCTTGAAAATGTCAGTGATGAATGTAAACTGCAATTAAATGAACTTGAAGAGTTAAGGAATGATTCATATGAGAATGCGAAAATTCTTAAAGCTAAAACTAAGGCCTTTCATAACAGTCAAATTTCAGGAAAAATATTTTAAATTGGTCAAAAAATTATAATTTATAATTCTCGTCTTCATTTATTTCCTGAAAAATTGAAATCCAAATGGAGTGACTAATTTATTGTGGAACACGTTTATCCATATGGGGCTATTGACATTGAGAATTCTATGGATGGTGATATATTTAAAGTTAATGGACAACATCAGTACTCAAATTTTCAAGAATCTTTTTCCTTTCAAACCCAGTGTACTGTGATTGGTGTATTTTCTTTTCTTTTCTTTTGTATTTGTCTAACTTCCATTTTTCTTGAGTTTTGCAGCATTTTTTTATCTTTTCCTTTTTTGACAGAATCTTACACCCTGGTTAAACAACAGATAACGGTACTCTGTGACTCTAAGTTGATTCTTTCAGTTTCCTAAAATTTCTGATATCCTACAATCAAGGCATAGCAGAAACTCTCATAAAACTCCACAATCATTTACTCTCATGCTCTGATGAAAATTTACAAAGCACGCACAGAAAGAATGAGGCTTCTTATGATCCATGGTATTCCTAGTGATATTAATTAGGTAATTAAAGTAAGGGTTCGCTTGGCAGGTGAGTCATCTGACTCTTTCATTTCTTACATGCCTGATTTAGGGAAAAGCATATATGCTAAGAAACGAAGAGTTAAACAGTTAGGTGTTTGTTATAAATGTGTACGCTGGACGTGCAATACTCGTTTTCGTTCTTTAGGAATGGTGTCTGACAATCACGAAGATAAAATTCAATTCATTATAGATGGCTTGAGTAAGGATTCTTTAGATGATATATCATTGACTCTTGAGACACATCCTAGTGGACATGTCCATCAAGTAATTCGCAATTTGCATACACAATTTCAAAAAGAAAGACAACAATATAGTCTCGGGAATCTGACTTTAAAAGACCTTATTCGCCAATTTATAAGAAAATTGGATGGAAAGCCTATCCTCGACCCATAGAGGGCGTTCAAGCTGTTACTGGACGTACAACCAGAGGAAGATATGAGCTACAATCACAACTACCAGTACATAATTTTCAATTTATTGCTTTGATTTCCTTTACTTTAAATTACTGTTTTGATTTATTTTATTTACTGTTTTGATTTCCTTTACTTTTTCCGACAGTATCTAAACTTTTTAACTTTCACAATCTATTTTACTATTCATCTGACAATTGTCATTTTACAGATACTAGTGTATTTATTACTCACCCTTTTTTCAAGATCCATAAATTCAACTCGTCATTTCTCTCTTCAACACATCTAGATAAGATAGATAACAAAAAATGGAGAAAATTTCAAGACGATGAGTTACTAATATATGTGTCTTTTGTGGAACAAGTTCTGGAACTAAATCAAAATTTGTTGAGGCTGCACAAAAATTGAGTAGAGTTATGGCGGAAAGAAACATGCACTTAGTTTATGGTGGTGGCAATCTTAGATTGATGGGGTGTGTTTCAAAGGTCGTGCAAGAAGGTGACAGTCAAGTTTTGGGGATCATTCCAAAACCTTTGACAGAGGAAAACCTCATCGGAAAATCAAATGGAGAAGAATGCATTGTCTCATGTATGTCTGAAAGACTTACTGAAATGATCAATCATGTTGTCGCTTTTATTGCTTTACCAAGTGGGCTGGGAATGTTGGAAGAAATATTCACAGTTGCGTCATGGTGAACTTGAAAATTCACCAAAAACTTATTGGACTACTTAATATTGATGGATTTTTCGATTTTCTATGTGTATTTCTTGAGGATGCCAAAATAAATGAGTTTATTTCAAAATCGGTAAAAGATATCTTCCTAACTGCAAGAAAAATCGATGATTTAATTGACCAATTTTTAGCTTATAAAACAAAAATCGAACCCATTCTTTCCAAGTTGAACTGGTCTAGTAACGATCGTGGCAAGAAGCGTAGAGTGGACTTGAATCTTAATCTGTAATTTTTTTCTTTTAAATAGTCGTAGATTCAATTGTCAATTTCACACTAACCAGGTGATGTCTTCTAAATTCTACTTCTTTTTTTTCAGACATTGGGGATAATGTCTCAAATTGGTTAGGGGAGGAGATAGTTGACTTGTTAGTTTTTGTTTTCATGTTGTGTTTTTCTTTCAAAAAAAGTAAAAAAAGTTTTTATTATGTTGTTTCTCCTTTGTTGTTATTTTCTGTGTAAAAAAAAATATATTTTGTTTTGATTTTCTTTTGTGTTTAAAAAAAACTACACACAAACTAACAATAAATTTTTGACTAACCAACTGGAATTGTTGTTCGGAGATGGCAGTGTTAGGAGTTTTCGCTCCTGAGACGTATCTCAATTTAATTTGTAACAAGTTATTTTGTTTCTTTCCTTTTGAATTATTTAAATTTGTGAATTCTCCATAATATTGATTAAATTTGATCTTCGTATGCTCATTTGACAGGTATTATCAACATACACGGTAACAGATGATCATGGATTATAAGGGAAAATTTTGTAATATTTAGTTCTCTAATTTATTGGAGGTAGCACCTAAAAGCAATGGAATTTGTGTTTACTTAGTTACAAAAAATAATCATGCTTTTACTTAGTAACCGGACATCTTACCTCAGCAAGCAGTGATTGTCCGCATAAAACGGTAGAGCTTGAGTTAATTTAATAAAAAAAAATGTGTGAATAAGTTCGATTTCGTAGCCTTTCTAACTCGAGCAATTAAGTATGTATGAGTGTTTTAACACTTAGTGCCATAAGGCCAACTGGTCTGGGAGTCACTGGCTCAACGCTCGTTACATAGGTTAAAGAGAAAGCTTAAGGAAATCATACACTTTTTTCTTTTTAATATCTGAGATCCGAGCAATTAAGTCCGTATATGTGTCTTAACACCTAGTTCCCTAAAACCAACTGGTTTGGGAATCACTGACCTAAAGCTCGTTACAAGGATTGAAGATGTATTATTTTTATTTTTAAAAAAAAAAACTATTTTTGTATTTATAAATAAACTTTCATTGCCAAAAATGTGAACTCTAATGTAATTTTAGGATAAAAATATTACTCTTTTTTCAACAAGACCTGTGAATATTGTGGGCACAATGAATTGATTGATATCTTGTTTTATGTGTGTATGGAAGAAGGGTAAAAAGTACAGGAGACTTTACTTCTTTGATCATTTAGAAAGAAAGAAAACAATTAATAATTTGGATAAGAATTTGTATTTTTAAAGTTTTCGCTTAACTTACTAGGGACTGGTAATAAGCTGGTTGGGTGGTGTGATGAACACTAATATTAAAAGAAAAATTAATCATTTTACACTTATAGTTTCATTAATCCCCTTAATTTAGCATATTTGTAAAATAATAATTAAATTTATGTTTTATACAATTTTATTGTGATTTCTATCTTTTATGTAGGTGAAATAATACTTTGGATGCATATCTGGAAAAATTGACTTGACATTTGGATTTTGGAGGCTAGAAAATTATTAGGACGTTCTAACAATGTACAACTTCAGAAATTCCAACCCTATGCAATGTTTGTATTTTGGACATAACTTTTTACTCTGATATCGGATTGAAGTGATTCCAGTTTCAGATGAAAGAAGACTCAAAGATTTACAACTTTATTGTTGACAAGATTTTCTTATTCTGAAGTTTTCAAGATCGAAATTGAAGAATCCAAAGTATGTTATATGTAAAAGTCATTGTCAAATTAAATAAAAAATAAAATAATAGTTTGTCACAACTCCACCAAACATGGACTATGTTTGGTGGAGTGATTGCAATTGTAAATTGCATTTTTAATTTACAATTGCAATGGTAGACATTGGGCATCCTCTATAAATAAGAGGATGCCCATCATATTTTTTCATATTTTCTTTCAATTTCTCTTGTAGAATTTTGGGAGAGAGTGTCTTGTGTGTTTTATTTTTTTAAAACTTTCTTGTAATTTCGTTGTCTTCTAGCAATAAAATTATGTGTGTTTTTATTCAAATTATGAGTAGCTAATTTCTTTTTGTTGGGGTAAAGGGTGTATCTTTTAATGTGAAAATTTAGATTAATCTCACTTATATTATAATATATAAATTATAATCTCATGATTAATATTTAATTTAAATATGGATTAATTATTGACAAATTTTGTTACCGCCTATATGGCTGGTTTTATTTATTTGGTATAATTGAAAACCTAGCTGGACTTATTATAGACAAAGTTATCACCGCCTTTATGGTTGATTTTAAATATTTTGGCATAATTAATTCATGAAATAATAGCTATTGATTGTTGAGTTATGATCATAGCTAGACTCAGGGCCGGCCCTGGGCAGGAGCCACAAGGGCTACTGTTCAGGGCCCAAAAATTAAGGGGACACCAAATAGGCTAAATTGAAATTTGCTTTTACAATTTATAAATAGAAATTATTAAAATCTTACTTGTGGACCACTATGACTCAAGATAGGCTAAATGGATTAGCATTCTTATGCATTGAAAATGATGAGATTGAAGACTTGAAGTATGATGATATAATTGATGATTTTGCTTCAAAAAAATACTAGAAGACAATTTCTTAAAGGTTGAAATTTTATTTTTTTATTGTCGGGGTTTAGGTACTATGTCCCCCCTTTGTATATTTTCTCAAGTAATATAATTTGGGCGTGAGGGCCTAGCCCCCCAGCTTCGACTGGGTTCCAGCCCTCGTTAAATATTATTTTTTTTAAAGATATGTTTTCGTAATAAAAAAGTGTACATTTTGAATTTTCGCACCGGGCACCCAAAAACTCAGGACCGGCCCTGGCTAGACTTTGAAAGCTTGTAACGTGCTAAAGAAACTTGTGTAGAAAAATTCATTAATAAGGAGCGTGAAGCTCTCTTTGATCCATCATATTACTGTGTTGTGTGCCGGTTTTGTTATATATTTTGGTTGGAGATCGTTGTTTAATCTTGTGCAAGATAAAACTTCACAGAAGAAGTTTCGAAAGAGTAACCAAAACCTTGATCAAGATTGAATCTTGATAAGTGGATTAGCCATAACAATATCTGTGAAGCTAAGAACAATATATTAATTGTTTTTATAATTGATATTTGTACATACACATCTATATGTATTATTATTGTTCACGCTTATTTATATTTTACTAATAAATTTATAGTAAAATAATAATTTGACATTACAAAATCTAATATTTTATTATTTTTCCGTGAGTTGGCAATTAGTTGACTGTTAGTTGTTAGTTGACTTAGTTGATCTTAGTGTTAAAATATAACGGTTAACTAACAATCAACTAAGATTTTGACATAAAAATAGTAAAATATTATCTTACCTTAAATTTTATAGTAAAATATAATATTTCAAAATTCATAATATCTAATTATTATTTTGCTAAAAATTTAATAGTAAAATATAAATAAATCAAAAATTAATATGATTATATTGTTGACACATATATAGAAGAATATAATATTGGTTGTTGATAACATTGATACTCATAAAATATCAATTAGACAATTACGCGAGAGAATATATGCAAATTGCTTGGCAACTGTTCTCATTCACATTGTTTTTTTCTCTTGACATAGTCTGAAATAGTTTCTTCTATTTAATTTACAAATAGATATGTATGTACAAATATCACTTATAAAAATAATTAATATATTGTGTTATATATATATATATATATATATATATATATATACACACGTATATGTATGTATGTATGTGCCAAGATTCTTGTTAGTTACATGATAAAGGTGGTTGGATGATTTGATGGTACATGAGATATTGATAATTGGTTAGGCCAATTATTAAGTATTTAAAAAAAAATTGAAAAGAGTCCAAGAAGTCTCCATTAAGCCGAAGGACATATTTTTCAATGCCTACTGTTCGATTTGTATTAAATTTGGACCCAAATCTTGGTGCAAGAGACAACACCGTGACTGTGATGGGTCACAGTTTCTGTCAATTTAATTTATAAGAAAAAGAAAGTAGAAAATATATTACTTTATATATGTATTGCAATTGCAAGGCTCAAGCATTTTCAAATAATAATAAATTATGTATCCACTAAATGAAAAATTCGAACCTGTAACTTTCTTGATTTCTTTCAAAAATAATTGCTCAAGGTATAGGTTCTACATATTTTCGCTTTACGTTCGTTAATATTTTGATGCGTCTTGCAATAGAGTCGTCCAAGTGGATTGTGACATAACGAAGACGATTAATTACTAGTTTGGGGTCATCAAATGTCCAAATTATATTAATAATCAATTTTGAATTTAATATCTGTTTAATCACGGATTTAAATCCTACAAATAATATTTTTGTAATCTATGAAGATCTTCACAGACATCTAAAATCAATATAATAAAATGAGATTCTTTTCTGATATGAACTTTTTTTTGATGGTCCCTAAGGGATGTGGCTTGATGATAAATGATTTAAGATTTAATGAGTTCCAATTCAGAAGTGTAGATCTTTGTAATAGTCTGGGATAGTCTGGGATTTTACTTACTCCGCTTAAACTCGGATCGGGTGATTTAACAGAGGGATTTCCAATATTTCCAAAAAAAAAAAAAAAAACTTTTTCATGATGGTTTCAGAAAAAAGAATTGAATGGCTGAAGAGATTGATTCTAGCATGTATATGGATCAAATAAGTTGAAACATCATTTTCCAAAAGACAAATGGCATATTAATTTGGGGGATTAGCTTCTTATGTGTATAAACTGATTGATATTAAATTTCTAAGCCAGTCTTTTGAAAAAAAAGTGTAGCTTAGTTGTATGCAGGGGTGGCAAAATGAATCAACGAATCGAATTTGTATCGAATCCTAAACATATTGAATCAAAATGTGATGGATCTGTATTCGATTCGTTTATTAAACGAATCCTAATATCATGATTCGTATTCAATTCGTTTATTAAACGAATCGAATATGAATATTCGTTTAGTCATGATATTATTCGATAACATAATTTACCATAATTTATTTACATTAAATTTATAAATATATACGTATGAAATATGTAATTAATATATTTACTAAAAATACTTCATTAAATATAGACAATATTATTTTCTATGGTAATTAGTCATAATTTCTCGAATATTAATTGAAAAATAACAATAACTAGTAAAAGAAAATAATAAAACGAATCATAAACGAATTAATGAGCTTAAATTCATATTCGATTCGTTTAATAAACGAATTGAATCGAATCGACCCATTTATTAAACGAATCCATTTTTCCAAACTCATATTCGCTTTAAAGCGAATCGAATCGAACGAATAAACGAATCTTAACCCAAATTACCACCCTTAGTTGCATGTCACATGAAAAAATAGCAAATTCTCCTTATTATTTGGTGAAATTAAACTAAACACATTATATTTAAAAAAAAATAAACGAAATCTTTGTACATAGGATTTTGTTAGAAATTATATTTTGATTCTAAATGTAGAACATGAATTAGAGATGATCATTGGGACATCATATCTTAGATTGGGCTCACTTTGTTCCATCTCGATTGTAATTCAAGATGAAAGAATCGTCTCGAATGCCTACTGATTTTTTGAATCATGAATCATCCTGAATTCTGAAAAATAGTTAGGAATTCCGAATTTCAATAAAAAATTATGGATTTCCTATACTAAAAATTAAGATTTTTAAGTATGTGGAGGGTTTTGGTTAATTTTAAAATATGAAAGAGAATGAATTTTGCTGATATTCCCCATGTTACAGCAAAAAAGTGCCATTATGTGCTTTCCTAGAAAGCTCCAAAAATATAATTTTGCATCTCCAATCATGCATGCATGGACATATCCTGATTGCCAACCAATCCCTATTTCGCAACACTATCTCAAAGTTGTTAAATTTTAGCATCTTTATGACTTATCTCATCATATAAGAAATGGTTTTGGATGATTTCGTTGCATATTTTTTCACTCATTCAATTCTTGTCCTGTATTACCTAAGAGAAATTTAAAAATGTCTTTTACTATTTTAGTTTTATTTTGAGGTCATAAACTTTGGTTTACATATTATTGATTTATAATAATTTTTGATATCACTATTATATGAGCGATATGATATCATTAATTAATAAATATATAATGTAGAGTTATTTAAAAATAAAACTATTATTTATTATTTTTTACTATTTTAAACATGTTTGTCAAGATATTATTGGATATTATTTTTTCTTGGATTCTATTATTGGTTGAGATGTACGCATGTGGGTAACCATACATGAAGCACGAAAAACCAATGAAAATAATTAAATCATGATTTTGGAATACTCTCTGCTTTGGAGATTTTGTTTTATATGCTAAAATTGGCAGATTTGATTGCGGCTGGGCTCTTGATTCTTGCCATATTTGTACACAAATGAAATGAATGCACCAATAAACTTTGAGAAGGTTATGACAACAAGTAGCTTGAATTTGAGCTTCTTTTTTTTTTAATTTTTTTTTTTTTTCTATTAATGGTGCTTAATTTCAATTCCATATGGTGAGTGGCTCGCTGTCTGTGCGTTGCTTGTTCTTTTTTTCACAATTGTCGACGTTTAATTGAAATGTTCAATAAAAGGAAGAGGATATTGATGTCCAAAAACCACTGCTTAACGGGGCCTGGGTGGATATTTCATCTAGTTTAGGATGATTTATGACATATTTTTATGTCCTGATTTAAAAATAAAATATGATGGGATTTAAAAAAATCCCAAATTTTTTAATAAGACGCGATAAGATTTTAGTGAGATGAGCAAAAATCTTAACAAAATGTAATAAGATTTTAACGGGACGAAATCGGGATTTGTAATTTTTATACCAACCGTTCTATTACCATCCCTAGCTGAAGACAACGGCAGAATTAATGGTATCGGGCTTGCCAAAATTTGAAGAACACTTGTAAGAATGTAACTAGAAGTTTAACTATACATGCAACTATATAAAAATAATATTAATCGAGTTTGTGCTGAATTTTGGATCAATAATTAAAGTATAATTAATTTTTTGATATTACAATTATATGAGTAACATGATATTATCGACCAATAAATAGATAACACGTGGAGTTGTATTAATATAGCTACTATATTATTTATTTTTTATTATTTTAATACATATAATAATATATTATTAGATGGTGATATCATATTACATAATAAAAATTTCACAATAAAATATAAAGGCCCACATTACATAAATACAAACCGTATGAAAGAGGGAGATGCAGTTGAAGGCTCCACGTGACGTGAATTATTAAGATGGTGGGTTGATGATGACTCTTGGCTTTTCGCACTTGAGTTTTAAAGCCGACGTTTATGTGCATCTGCATCATATAAATTCAAGAAATTCGGAGATATAGATATTGAGGTATTAATTATTGGAGAAAGATAAACATATAGGAAAATGATATATGTACCAATTTTTATCCCGAAAATTATTCATATTCTCTCACTGTAGCTACAGTGAGCTACAATAACTCACTGTAGCTACAGTGAGAGAGTAGAGATAAAATTAGGGATAAAAGTTGGTACATATATCATTTTCCAAACATATATAAGGCTTGCAATCATTTAAGAAGAATATGCTCTACTCACTCATGCCAACTTTTTCAACAATACGCTTTAATTAATTTTCTAATCGACGATCTCTTTATAACATTATGAGAAATGTTAACGAGTGTCATAAGGATATTCATTAAGAATTTATTTTAGGAAAGTTTTGATGGAAAAAAAATAATAATAATTAATGTTTTGACAGTTTTTTCATTTCTCATAAAAGTGATATCAAAATTTCCCTAAAATAAATTCTTAATAAGTGTTTTAATGACACTCGTTAGCATGAACATTGATATATATATATAAGTGATGAGATATTTCAACCTAAAAATTTGACTTAATTTTGAATATCAATTCCTAACCATCCATTTAAGTAAATCTAATGGCTAAGATAATTGCTTATGTGAATTTAAAACAAAAATTAAAAATTAAAAATTGAGATGACATATTAAAGAGAGAATATATACTCTTTAAAATGCTTCATTTTTCTTTCCCAATATCTACTTCAATTTTTGTATATACATATTTTTCTTCCCTTCTATAAACTAAGAAATATTATGCAACAAGTTTCATATTCTTCTTTAATAATCCAATGCGACAATAGTCAATGACAATAGGTTGCTGGTCTCGTGAATTATTATTATGTTTTTTTATCAAAGAGAAATTTTCTTAAAAGTAAACAATACAAACATACAATAGATATGACATTGGAAACTTACTGTAAAATTAAGTCATTATTTTTATTTCATGATTTAATTATTACTACTTGGCTCAACAATTTTCATTTGCATGTAAACAATTCAACTTTTCATTTAATTTTGATTTTAATTTTAATATTTTGTCATATGTCTAATTTTAATTTAATAAATATGCTTCGAATAAATTAAAAGCACAATATTTTTTTTTTGGCCACACTACACGACATAAATTAATCAAAAGTAGGGATGGTAAATTATAAGAAAGTAACCCAATTATATATATAAATTGAAGTAGATATTGGTGTTGAACGGGATGCGTTATTTATCATTTTTAACATGAATTATTCAATCAAAATCATTAACTAGAAACCATGCAAATCATGAATTGAACACAAACATAAGAGTTAGAAAAACTTTGAAAAGTATTATGTAGATGATGATGAACTTAAACCAAGTCGAGATAACCTATTTCATTAAAAACTTATTAGCCCACCTCGGTGTACTATAAATCTCTTATGGCTAACGTTATCGCAAGATACTTGGTTGCTTCTTGTAAAAATGATACTCCTTTCTTCATGAACTTGATATATAAAATGGTGGAAACACTCTCACTTGGAAAACTTTAAACTCTCTAATATGGATGAATTTATAAATTCAATAATGAATGAATTTAAGAATGAATGTCAAATGAAGAAGCAAATGGACTTACTTATAGACATGGAAGGTGTGTGACATTTCCATAATTCATATGGTGTCTTGTCCAATCTTTTGTGAGATAACATGTTCAAAACGTAGTTGACGGAAAGCATGGTTTCCCCCCATAAATTTTGGGGTAAACTAGAACTTGTCAACATGTCATTCATCATTTCCTTGAACGTTTGAATAAAGAGTAGTAGTTTCGTGAATAATTTCATGGTTGGAATAATATTCACCGAACGGTGACACATATTCACCTCCCATATCACTGTTATTTCTTTTAATTTTCTTGTCAAGTTGATTTGCAACTTCGTTCTTATAGTATATAAAGCACCCAATAGCTTTATTTTTTCTCTTCAGCAAATACACATACATAATCTTGTGTTATCATCGATAAAAGTGAAAAAGTATTTTTTATCGCCTCTTGTTTGCACAACATTCATATCTCACACATCAGTATAAATGAGTTCCAACTATTCATAGCTTCATTCTATGGAATGAAACGATGTTCTATTCATTTTCGCTTCAACACATGCTTCACATTTATGTTGGTGATCAATTGTAAATCTAGGTATAAGGTTCATGTTAATTATTTTGCTCATTGTATCATAATTAACATGTCCAACCTACCATGTCATACATTTTATGACTCAATGATATAGGCAGAAGATGTAACTTTAATATCGTTACTAACACTGTGTCGGTTGACAGTCATTACATTAAATTTGAAAAAGCACTCAATGATGTATCTTTTTCCCATATAGACATCATTTTTGGTCAGTACAAACTTGTCAGAAACAAAAACTAAATTAAAGTCATTCTTGCTGAGAAGGGATCCCGATACTATATTCTTCTTGATGTCTGAAACATGCACCACATTTCTCAATGTTAGATCTTTTCCAGAAGTCATATTCATAATTATTGTGCCTTGACCTACAATTTTGGATGTGGAAGAATTTTTCATGGTCAATTGGTCTCTATTTTTGACCTTTTGATATGTAGAAAACATCATACTATCAGCACATATGTGGCGAGTAGCTCCAATATCTATCCACCATTATCTCGGGTTTCCAACCAAGTTAGCTTCAGTTACAACTGCTGAGAGGTTCAACTCTGAGATCTCATCAGTCGTCAGCTCATCTTCTGAATCTTATGTTTTGTAATTATTCTCAAGATAATCTCATAGTTTCTTTGCAGAAGTCACGTCTTGTTACATATTGTACATGGTATTGTCAAGATCATCCAATAGGTAGTTCTTGCACAAGAAGTCGCATTGGGACCATGCCTCAACTCGTAATTGCCAAGCTGCTTCAGTCTCTCCCTCCACAAGACTCAGAAGAGTTTTTTTGAGATACTTAGCTAAATGTATTGTAGTTAGGTAGAACAACATCTTGCTCTGCCGTTCCACTAAACTTATTCAGTTTCTCTTCATGAGTGACCAACACTGTGATATTTCCACAAGCCATGTGTAACTGGAAATAAAATAATTACAAATAAGTCTACAGAAGATAAATCACACAAAGATCAACTTTATAATCATGTTTATGTGTTACACTAAAAATCCAATTGTTATTATTTTGGATAGTGGTACCAAACAACACAAGTCCTTGAATTTGTGACTAAAATTTCTTATGATAAGTGAACAAATGATAATTCCCAGAGGACAATAAAGGTTCGGTATAACCACTTAAATCCTTACTGTTTTAGGCTTTTATTGCCTTGATGTAGAGATGGAAAACGGGTCGGCTCGGCACGACACGACTCGTAAAGATAACGCCCATTCGTGTTAGAGGGGCGAGTCAGCACGACACGGTTAATTATTGGGTTGTGTCGTGTCGGATCCATCAATAAAATAGAAGGCCCAACACAGCCCATGAGCACGGCTCACATGGGTCGTGGGCCGTGCCTACCCATTGGGACACATGAGTTGTGTATGGGCTGGCCCATGAGCTTAGAATCTAAAATATTTAATTTAAGTTATAATTAATGTATTTTCAGTTAATTTAAGTCATAAAATCTAAAATATTTTTTTACCGTTACTAATGAATGAAGATATTAATTACTTAATGTATTTTCAAAAAAAAATAAAAAAAATTACATTGTATTTTATATTATTTATAACATGTAGCTTTTCATTTCATATAAATAAATTATATTTTATTTCTCTTTCAAATAGTAATATTTTTAACTAAGAAATATTTCTAGTAATTATCTATATTGTTAACAATGGTTTAGTTAGTTTTAACGTTTAATATTTAAGATTTAAAATCAACTGAAAAATGAGTTAATGAATTTAAAAAAATAAATCTGAAATTTTATATATAAATTATGTGTCTATCTCCGTGTCGGGCCAAAGCACGGCTCATGTCGTGCCTTGGCACGGCACGACACGGCCTGCAGGCTAAAAATCTTGGCCTAACACGGCCCACGTATGGGTCATGTCGTGGCGTCATGCCCCACAACAATGAGTCGTGCCATTTCGAACTTGTACGGACTCGTGCCAGGCTCATAGTCCTAATAGGCCATCCGGCCCGTTGGTCATCTCTATCTTGATGACAAAATTTCCTTAATCACTTTCTCAATGGGAAATCTTGGGCATTCAATCTTTAGTGTTACACTTTAATTCTCAACAAGTAATACAATAATTATTTATATAAATAAATTCAGTCAAGTTTGGAATGAATTACTTGTGTATAACATGGACCAAGTCTTCGTGATACCTTTGTTAATTCTCAACAAACAATCAATAAACAAGATTAAACATTCTCAACTTTATCACATAATAAACTAGGTGTATACTTATGATAATTGAACTCCCTAATATTAACTAAAATCTATACTACCAAGTTTATAATTCTTTTTGTATATGATTTTTACTAAGCTAATATTACATTATACATATATTTAACTTATTTCTATTTTACCGAATTCCATAACTAAAGTATGTGTATATCATATGACAATTAACAAGTTAATATATGATTTATCAAAATCTCTGAATTAATTGATTAATATAAGTATGTGAATTAATGTATGTTACTATTTGAAAATTAATTCAAATCTAGAAGACTTACGTTAGTGTCACGTCTGTTCAATCGTTCGAACTATTCATTCCAGAAAGTTCATGTTCATGTAGCATTTAATAGCACATTCAAACTAACCTTTCAAAAGAGCTTATGTTTGTGCGTTCGTCACAACTTTTGAACGAAAATACGGATGACGGTGTGTTTCTTATACGTTCATGCACATTATGCATTTTCAAAAAAAAAAAAGAACAATACATGAGTAAATTAGAGTCAATAACACATATAAGTTAATAAGTTCCTAATATTGTTGGGCGGGATATGTTATTTACCACTTTTAACATGAATTGTTCAATCAAAATTATTAAATAAAAACCATACAAATCATGAATTGAACACAAACACAAGAGTTAGAAAACCATGGAAAAGTATTATGTAGATGATGATGGAATTAAACCAAGTAGAGATAACCTATGTCCTTAATAACTTACTAGTCCCGTCACATATAAGTTAATAAGTTCCTAAGATTGTTGGACGGGATGTGTTATTTATCACTTTTAACATGAATTATTCAATTAAAATCATTAAATAAAAACCATGCAAATCATGAATTGAATACAGTAGAGATAACATTTGTCCTTAATAACTTATTAGTCATGCCTCGGTGCATTACAGATCTCTTGTGACTAATGTTCTCCCACGATATTTGGTTGCTTATTGTAAAAATAATACTCTTTTCTTCAAAAACTTGAACTATGAAAAATGGTGGAAACTCTCTCACTTGGAAAACTCCAGACTCTCTAATATGAATGAATTTATAAATTCAATAATGAAAGAATCTAAAAATAAATGTCAAATGAAGAACCCAATAGACTTATTTATAGATGTCATTGTAAAGGTACCCCTATGTCAAAATATATGTTCTTTTATGAGTCATGACCCTTCAAGGAAACCTTTCAAGCCGAAATATATATATATATAATATTCAGGTCCGGGCCATGCGAACATTTTATCGTCCGCATAGAAATAAAGCAACGTTGTTTTATCAATAAAACAAACATACATACATGAAAGGTTAGAAATGAATGGTTAATATATACATACATATATATATATATAATATATATATATATATATATATATATATATATATATATATATATATATATATATAATTTTAAAAGAACATGCTCTAAGGGCGCCCAGATTTTTCTCATAATATGGTTCCGATCATTCAAAAAAGGAAAAAAAAAAATAAGTGTTATGAATGTACACTCTTATCTGTTAGATTCTTGTCACGTGTGTATTCTTATATTATTGGTTGACAAGTACACCTGTCAATAATTTAATATATACATACATACTTATATATGCTTCAAATTCATAACATTAAAAAGCTCTTGTAAAAGCGCACGGAAACCAATGAAAATAATCCGCTCTTCTTTAGGAGAATTGGAAAATTATGCTAAAATTGGCAGATTTAATTGCGGCTGGGCTCTTGATTCTTGCCATATTTATATACAAATGATTGTGTTAGATTATTATTAATGTTAGATTATTAATATGTTAGTTGTGTAGTGTGTAATTGGTAGTTGTGTTGTTGTGTATTTAATATGGTAGTTGTATATTTAATATGGTAGTTGTATAATGTCTATATAAAAGTCTCTCATTGTGATTCTAAATTCAAACAAATGTTAATACACATTTTCTTCACAAATTCTCACATGGTATCAGACGTCAGAGTTCCGATCTTTGAATATGTCTTTGTCCATGTCTCCAAAAAGGTCTATCTCATTGTCTCTATTTCCAAACAGGTCTTATCTCCTTGTCACTGTTTCCAAACATGTCTTATCTCCTTGTCTCTGTCTCCAAACAAATCTTATCTCATTGTCTCTGTCTCCAAACATGTGTATTTACATTCCGATGATCAAATAACTGATATATTCACTAAGTCTTTTCTTCCTAGGTGTTACACAACCCTCGTTTCCAAACTCAATCTGGTTTCCTCACTACCATCATTAGTTTGAGGGAGGATGTTAGATTATTAATAATGTTAGATTATTAATATGTTAGTTGTGTAGTGTGTAGTTGGTAGTTGTGTTGTTGTGTTGTTGTATATTTAATATGATAGTTGTATAATGCCTATATAAAGGTCTCTCATTGTAATTCTAAATTCAAGTAAATATTAATACACGTTTTCTTCACAAATTCTCACAGATCGCACCAATTGTTTGAGAACAAGTAGCTTGAATTTGAGCTCTATTTCTTTCTTTTTTTTTCCAATTAACTAGTACAATACCCGCATTTTGTATGCGTTAATCATATTTTTAATCATGATTTCATAGATATTGATCTTGTAAATGTTCGAGTCTTTCTATTCTTTTTCTTTCATTTGAGATCATATCATTAGTTATAAATAACTTTAAAAATATTTAATTATCTTTTGAATAAATTCTAATTAAATTTAATATAATTTATTCAATTTAAACTTAAATTTTCTTTATCGAACTTGAAATCTTGATTGTCGAAATTCATTGTGAAATAGCTAATAATCAGAGTTTGCATCATAAACCCTAATAAATAATAAAAAGTTCATGAAAAAACTTATAAAAA
Organism: Zanthoxylum bungeanum; assembly: GCA_019454045.1. Taxonomy (NCBI): domain Eukaryota; kingdom Viridiplantae; phylum Streptophyta; class Magnoliopsida; order Sapindales; family Rutaceae; genus Zanthoxylum; species Zanthoxylum bungeanum. The sequence goes on along the minus strand of SKCR01046942.1, from coordinate 21,698 downwards.
TAATTCAAAATAAAATAATAAATAATAATAGACCTGAAATCATAAAAATTGGCTAGATTTTGTGACAGCTACTATTTATGTTAGGGTTATTAAGGGCAAAACCGGGTAAACGCAATGGAACGCGGAAAATCAAAATTTTCCGATTTCAATAATTTTTCTCGGGTAATTAAAATAAAATATTTATTATAATTACTCAATACTCAAGAAATGATTTTTTTTACCCAAAAATCAGATTTCTTCATTATTGTCGAATGACCCCTCAAAGTTTGCATTTTGTTCATTTTGGTCATCAAATTATCAAATACAATTTTAAGTGATTACAAATCAATTCCAAAATAATTTATACATGTCCAATACATCAAAATATAAATTGCAACAAAAATTCCAATTTTTTTCACAATTGCCGAGAGGTCTCTTAATTTTTCAGGATTTACATTTTGGTCCAATCTTGTTCAAAATAAGTCAAGATGAAATCCAATCAACACCAAATTTAATATACATCATATATATATCATTATACAACACATATATGAAAAGACTCAAATTGGAAAGGGTTAAGAACCCTAATTTTATAAATTCTTCAAATTGAATAAATTAACCAAAATTCAACAAATTCAACACTTTAATACAATCTTCATAATACAAAACAAGTCTCACCACTTTGAAACAACACAAGAATAATTCTAGGTCATCAATGAGTGGCCTAACAACTCTAGAATGACAACTTGATTATCAAATAAACAAAAGAGAGCTTAATAACCAATTATAAGCTTACTTTAATTAATATACATGCTAACATCCTTCATTCAAGTTTCCAACCATTTTATTACATACTTAAAGAATAGAGAAAATTCCAAGCAACACATGTTGAATCCAAGAATCATAGAAATAATTTTCTAGTTGAAGAAAGTTAGAAAAACTTACAAAATTCCAAGTTTTGCTTAAGGTTTCTCTTTTGTTCTTCAACTTTTTCTCTCAACCTTTCTTTGTAATATGTTATGGTGGGTTAACCTTGTGTAAAGCAAAATGAAAAACATAACCTTTATATAGTCTTAGGGTTGGCCAAATTTGGTGGAAAAATAAAATAAAATATTTCAATTTTTCCAAACAAATATCTAAGAAGTCAAAGCCAATTTGACAACCTTTTATTTAATTGTAAAGTCAAACTTATACACAAAATAATCATTTCCTAACTTATCATAATGGTAGATATTTATATTTTAATTCCTTTAATCATTTATCATTTAAATAATTAATTAATTAATTAAATATAAATATCTCAAATATATGTATTATATTTACATTAAATATCTCAAATACATATATTAATGATTTATGTCAAATATCTCAATTTGACATTTAATTAATGTGTATTTAATAAAATCAAATAATAAATACAAATACACATTAATTTAGAAATGACCATTAGGTCCATTTGCATGTATTTTTCGTTTAACCGTTAAACGACTTATAAATAATCAGTATTATTCATAAAAATTACCCTAGTGCTCTACGAGTATATTTCATTAGTGAGATTCTCTAAATTCAGACATATCCGTCAAGAAATCCAATTTCGTGTCCATAATCTACCCATCCATAAATTATGACGAACACGGATAAACTCTCTGAACTATACAGGTCGAGGTCATTACATACGTATAATTCATCTATCACAGGTATCTGGATTATTCCAAAGATATAGATATAAACGTCAAATCTCTATAGATATAATCACGTCGACATTTCTATTTGCAATCTCTTAATAACACTTAGAACTCGCTTATACAATGTACCACAGGCCCATGGATTTAACAGATTAATTCCATATTGAATACATATGCTCTGTACACAGAGTTGACAGATTCTATCTTGACACACACAGGATATCCTGAGGATCAGTCCACACCCAACAGACAGGCGGAGGTATGACCTTAATAGGTCGGTGATGTGACTGCCATCAAAGTGTGAATGATATCTCATATATCCACAGTGGTATCTCAAGTCAAAGAATCATTATGCTACTCAACCCGAGAAGATTCTTATTGACGTTGGTGTAGCATCTATTAAGAATATTCGGTGAGTCGTTCAGTGTTTATCCGCTATAAACACATATACTTCTATATGAGTCTCCAAGTCTCATGGTTCATTGAGAAACCATTAAAATCCAAGATTCCAGTATACGACATATACCAGTCTCAATGGGTTTACTTTACTGACCAAGTAGTGTAAACCTTGACCAGGAACTGTCTAAGAATGACAACGTCATAATACAACTCAATGTCAGATGCATTGCTTTTGCAACATTATCATTAATAATCATTTTACGGTCAATTACGTCTTTACCATATATAAAGAAATGTTATATAATAGAAACTGTTTATTTTATCCATAATAAAATGTTACATATGTATTTACAGGGAAATACATAAGAAATTGGCGCTCCGAGCACCAACCCTAACAATTTAAGTATCTCATTTTAATATGAAATTATGCTTTTATATTATAATATATTTCTTATTTTAACTTTTAATTTAATAATAATATATTTATGTGGTTCTTATCAATAAGAAAATGATTGTTACTGTTTAATTGTTTGAGAACAAGTTACTTGAATTTGAGCTCTTTTTTCTTTTTCTTTTTCTTTTTTTTCCTATTAATGGTGCTTAATTTCACTTTCATATAGTTACAGGCTCGCTGTCTGCTTGCTTGTTCTTTTTTGACAAGTGTCGATGTTTAATTGAAATGTTCAAAAATAGGAAAAGGATTTTGATGTCCGAAAAGCCACTGCTTAATTGGGCAGGATGACAATTTTCCCATCCCATTTCTAATAGGATTCCATATTATTTTAATTTTAAAATAAGATTTGAGATATATTTTTATATTTTAATTTGAAAATGGAATAGGATGAGATTAAAAAAATATTTCAAAATTTTTAGCAAATTATATGAGATTTTAACCGATAACACATTAATTTAATAGAATGATATAGAATTTTAGAAGGATGAGACCGAGAAAATTATTTATCTTAATTGTATATAAGAAAAAATGGGATCATAATAGACAAATCCCGACTGATCCTGTCTCATTTCCATGCTGGAGACAACTGCATGATTAATGGTAGTAGGATTTGACAAAATTTCAAGAACGCATATAACTAGAATTCTAACTGTACAAAGAACAATAGTATTAAAATGGTGATTGGAGATAAAGTCATTCACGTGAATTATTAAGATGGTGATTGGAGATGACTCTTGGCTTTTCGCCCTTGAGTTTTTAAGTCGACGTTTGAGTGCATGTGCTTCATATAACACAACTATAAAATTTGCATTTTATGACATTTTAGAAGGCTTTTTATGACGGTTTTCAAATCATCTTATGCAGATTATAAAAAATATCGAGTTTTTATGACGATTATTTCATCACAACTGTCATAACCGTCATTATATGTCTTAATTAATAATGATGGCTATATTTAAAAAATCGTCATCGTTTACATTTATGACATTTTTTTTTAAAAAATCTTCATAAAATATCTAAATCAATAATGACGGTTATGTTTTATAACTGTTATTATTTTTCATATTTAAAATGTTATGATGGGTTTATGTAAAATCGTCATAATACTAAATAAAAGATGACAATTTTTATAACAATCGTCATCTTTTATTTTTAATAACTGTTTTTTATTAAAATCATCATAGATTCCACGCCATTAAAAATTAATTTTGTAGTAATGTAAATTCAAGAAATTAGGATATGGATATTGAGGTATTAAAAAATGGATTAATATATACATATATAAGGTTTGCCCCTTGCAATCATTTAAGAAGAATATGTTATACTCACTCATGCCACTTTATCATTATGAGATTCCAACTTTTTTAACAAGATGCTTTAATTAATTTTCTAATCAATGATCAGTTATTAAGATAATTGGGTATTCCAGCTCGGATCATTCTAAAATTGAATGATTATATTGAATCTTGATGTGGTAAGGGGTGCATGCCACCCTATAAAGCATTTGGGGCCACAAATATACGCATTATTTTGAAAAGCCTCAACTAATAATGCATAGACATAACCCCATTTATATTTCTTAATCCCTTTAGCAGTGAAATTAGTAGTATAGAGATTCAATAGTCTAAACTCATAACTATATTTAATCAAGCTAGAGGCTAGGTCAACTAACATAACATAAAAATCTACGTCAATAAAAAATGAATTTACATACCCTATTTATTATTTATGAGCGAGGATATTGAGTCTCATACAAGCCACAATATAAGATTAATTTAATTATGGGTCTAAAGGTCTCAGGAAGACTTTGAGTCCCATAAGGGAGATATATTTATCGACTTGGATTCGATTAGGGATTTGTATATATAATTCGTAAATTTATAACAATAAAAGGCGAGATCTATCTCACTTAATTATTTTTATGGGAGGGCATTCTAAGGAGCTCATACCCTCACCTTGAAGGTGAGAGGCACGAACAATTCAATCGTTGAATGGTTGGCCACCCAAGTTGTTAAAGAAGTAGATTTTTTCTTTAATTTTTGACTTTAGATAAGAATTCTCAAATGCAAAATCTACATATTACAAAAATACAAAAGTAAGCAATACACCTTCTACGCTTGTGTTCATAAAAATCATAAATAATCACCGAGAGTGATTGTTTCGATCGTTGCCAATCAATCAACAATAAGTTACTTAAGTTTCTTCACTTAAAAAATAAAAATCATTCAACCACACCATAAACGGTCACTTATACGGTCAGAAAAGAAATATTCCAATAATGATATATGAAAATTTAATTGATTTACATAAAAAAAAAAAATTTGAAACAATAGTTCCAAGTGATAATTATTTTTGTCATAATTTTTGTTTTAAATCTTATCATATATGTTTTGTTTAACATCTGAATTTTTAAATGAGGACACCAATAGAATTTCTTCTAAAAATTTGTTATGAACAGCACCTTTGTTATAGTTCCATGATATTGTTTGTTTATGTGCTCTGGTAAGTGCTTGCAGTCCTTTCAATATACTATTTGGCCCTGAGGCTTTTGGTCCACCACCTAAAGTGGTACTGGAAAAAAGACATCTGTTGTTTCGCCAAATTTCTTAGGATCTTAACATCCATGTTTCTTTTGCTTAACAAACTTTTGAAGATCAATATCTAATTTATATACTTTGTCTCTTGCTTTACTCACAGTAAGATGCTTGTATTATTGATTGTGATTTGAGCTTTGTTACCTTGCCAGCTGCAACTGTCAGCTTCACTTCACTTATCTCTTTCACATGTTTCCTTTTTTCTAAACTAAGATTTTTTTAGCATTCCATTATGTAGTTAGTGTTAGTGTTAGTGCTTTACTTTCCGGTACTTGCCTCCAATTAAATAAACAACCACCACAGGCTAAAATTTGGCCGCCTCCAATTATTTCTTTGATTGTCTTGGAAAGCTCAAATTATGTTTATAATTTAGGAAAAAAAATTATTGATTTTAAGGTTTTAGTTGATTAAACAACAGAGGAACGAGGAAAATTATTCTATATCAACTAATTTGTGTGGTAAGAGTGGTGTTTAAGAATAGTGTCGGTTATCTTCAATTTGTTGGATCTGATCCGATTTGAAGTCCAATCAAGTATTGGACTTGACGCTGATTGTTGTTCTACAGTTTAAGCCCGCACAAATATTATATTTTTATCAGAATCTTTCCTCTCTTTTTGTGATTGCATATCAATTCTAAATTACGAAGTAGTATCTCTGTGCATGTGTTTTCTTAATTTTTCAGAGTTTTTCCCTCAATGTTTTCAGAAAATCCCTTTTTTCTTCACACTCATTGGCTTATATAGGGGATTTTAGATGAAGGTGTCCAATGATGAGATGGTACTGGTCTGCACAATTTACACATCTCATAGTGCATTTTGGAACATTAAGTGACATTACACATGTCAGTATGCATGTTTAATTAATCTCTTATGCTGAGATAAGTGGATTACTATTAGAGTTTACTAATCTTGGACAGAGATATACGTGACATCATGAAAATCTCGGGCAAAGAAATATAGGTGACATCATGCTTTCTGGATTACTCCGGAGCATTATAGATTATTCCAGTTTAAGTCTGGAGTACTTCCGGTATGTTCCTTGGATTTACGGTGTGAAGCTATTCCGGAGTTGGTTCAGTCCGACCTAGATTTGGTTTTAAGTCACTTCAGAGTCAAGTTTTGACTTTTCTGGTCAAGCCTCAGTTTACTCCGGAGGTCTCTAGACTTCCGGGTTAATTTATTCTGGAGTCAGATTCTTCTCCAGAATCACTTAAGTTCTTGGGATGATCCCTAACTCCTCATGTTTACTAGTACAATAATATAATATCATGACAAATGTTATGTTTCTAGTGGACTCTATACGTGCCAAATTTGGGCCAAGGGCAAAATCGTCTTTCACTTTGAACCCAATACCATGTGAGGCCCAAAGCGATAACCCAACCCATTAAACGTTAAGTCATTTACAAAAGCAAATCCAATAGCAAATCCAATAGCTTAAGGACAAACCCCCTTATTTATTCACCGACTGTTTCTCTCTTTTCCTAAACACAATATATATTATCACATGCAAATATTCTTAATCACCGAAAGATAAAATCCAGAGCACGTTGTGGGCTCATTTGCCAGAAATGTCAGCACGTTGTGGGCCCATTGCCAGCTTCTATTACATCTATAAAGTAAACTCTTTCAAATCTATAAAATGATACATAACTCAGCATACATGGGGGCTTTATTTTCTCTCTTACAAGCTTATGCACTCTGACATAAGCTCTCAGAGCACTCCATCCCTTTAAACTCTTTCGACCGCCCTCACGGTCACCCAAAGAGATCAAGGTAACATTAAACATTGCTTTCACATTTTACATATTTACTGCCCATTTCATACTACTGACTTGAGCGTCGGAGTGCCCCCGGCACCCACTACACCAGTGGGTAGTCTACTTCCGCTCACTCTACCTTTTTTTTGCAAGATCGCTAGTGCCCCCAACCTATAAATTTTGATTGTGGACCTCGGCCGAAATCTAGCATCCACAATTTGGCGCCCACCGTGGGGCCTTAACGATTCATAGCAGGCAAAGATCTCACATTCTACGATACTCAAAACACAGTCACTCATGGCTTCGAGCAATGAACGAACACCTGATCCAGTAGCATCACAACTAGCCATACTCCATGAAAGATTACAAGCTTTGGAAGAAGAAAACAAAACCATGCGAAACTCCAACATAAACTTTCAAAAGCAGTTGGAGTTAAACTCATCAACATCTCAACATCATAACACCCCAGATTAACCCAACAATCATGCCACTCCATCTAATCTCTTGGGAGCATTCAACGAAGTGGCAGAGGACAATCCATCAAATGACGGCCAGAGGAACCTACCAATTTCCCAGCCTACCTATCTCGAAAAGTCACATCTTCCATGTGAAAGGAAATATTGGAGTGTAATCCTCTCCAGTCTATCTGAGATCAAACTACCAATAAGGAAAATCTAAAGCTCTCAAAGACTTGGAAGAATGGCCATATTCGTCATACGACAGGGATGAATCCCAATCTTCTTCATACGACACGAAAGGCATGTCATCTCTTACAGACTACATAAAAGACTATATAAAAAGTTTGTCATCTTCTCCAGCCGACCATACTCTCATAGACCTTCTTAAGGTCTTGTAAAGTGGAAACTTTCATGGACCTTCATCAGGTTCATTCATCTGTAGACTCCTGCCAACCTCCATCAGTCCGGATGGAGTGTAGATTCCCATATACCTCCATCAGGAATAATGGGGTGGAAACGTTTTGGGACCTTCGTCCAGTCCAGTCGACTGTAGACTCTCATATGCATCACTTTTCTTCATGTTCCACGTGGCAAAAAAAAAAGCTAGAGGAGTCGAAGCCCGTACTTCAACTTGCATCAATTTCCAACAAAATCATACTACCATTAAGTTGATGTTTCACACATACAGCCATCATGCATGCAAACAAGCGCTAATTGCCAAAAGGTGATTAATCCACATGTTTCTCACTCACCTTAATAGTTAAATACCAAAACTCGATAAGGTTCCACGTGAACCTGTAGCATGGAATGAAGAGAGCCACTCGACTCACCCAGTTATAAACCAAACATCTCCAGCCTTTCCACTTCATGAGTGCAGAAACGGCCCATTAGCTATCATACGTCAGCCTAGAGTGGAAGGCCACTCACGCTCGAAGCCATAAATATGCAGACCAGCCCACTCACGTCCATCAACCTATGATCAGATGCAAGTTCACAATGCCAACATGCCGAAACCTTCAGCCCAATATGCAAAAATCGAAATCCAAGGTAGGCCGAAAGCTTGTCCCACAAGCTGACACAGGCCAGCCTAAAGTGTCAAAACAGGCCCCAAAAAAGACCCAGTGCACCAAGCCAATACCACATATTTCCATTTGACTACCATGAGGCGAAATTTTCTGAATAATCATAAGCATTGTACAAAGACCCTCAGGATGTTTTGCAGAGGCTTCATTCGACACTACAATCACATATATCTAGTATTGGATGTAGGTTGGCTTCAGAAACTCACCGGCACGGCTATTTTCTTTTTTGCATGAGATCTTCAGTGTTCTGTGTATGAAGAGTAGTAGTATTTATCTTCCGTGGCCGTTTATGGTGGTCGTTTGGGCTAAACATTTTTGTCTGTCGTCTTGCTTTTGGTCGAAGCAGCTTGATTTGTAGTGGCATGGGCAGTATGCCTGCGATAGTGAGTTGTCTCAAGCCAGCTGGTTGTTGGCTTCTATGTCCACGTGATTAGCGAGTGGTTTCATGCTGCAATTCAGCTTTGCGTGTGGCAATATGCATAGCATGATGCGTTTATTGGCGCATGGGGTATCTTCATTTTTGGACACATGGAGCAGTGGTTTTCTCTTTGCATGTGATCATCTTTGGGCATGATCTGAGGACTTCTTGCCTCAAGAGGCTTTGTCAGCTTCACGTGATTTGTGTCTTGGCTCAAAAGTCGAGATCAACTTGGTGACATGCAAGGACACGACACACATAAAGGTTTCTCATTGATCAATTATCCCACTCGACATATATAGGATGACAAAGACATCTTGTTCATTCAATTCCCAAAAAACAAGCCGGATGGGCATGAACTCTGGGGCCTACTATGGCAGTTATTAGAGCTGTGATATTGCTACTCTTCTAAAGCATATGTGGCATTCGTTTGCTATTTGAGCTTATGGTTTCATAACCGATGTGGGATTCCCTTAAGCATCTTTGAGGGAATGTTTGTTGAGTTGGTTTGGGCCTTTTGGCCTTTTGTGGTTTCAACCTTCTTGCATGGGCTGATGGTTTCTCTTGGGCTGATGCCTGGCTGGAAGGAGTTGTCTCTCGGTTTGGGCTAGGTATTGGAAGCTTAGGCTTTCTGATTGTGAACTTGGGTTCGGGAGCTGGGCTTACCAATTATTTGTGTGGGCAATGGTATGGGCGCTGCTCGCGTGATGGGCCAACCTATACGGGTAGTGGAATTATGTGTTGTGATGTGGGTCTTCGTTTAGACTGACATTGTTGTTACTGCTTACGACATGATTCAAGGTGTACTTTTTGGACTGGGCTCGTCCTGCAGATTTAGTGAGCTTATGCATCATGTGGCTGATCACAAGCACGTGTGGGTTGATCACATGTCTTTTTGGATGAGTGTGAGTTGGTGGCTTCCGTATTTCAACTTTGGACTTGGTAAAATACGCATAGCGTTTTACTGGCCTTTATTATCATCAACTCTAGGCTACATGGAAAATTCTGATCTCTTCCAGACTACTTGGAATGATTGTCAACTCCTACACACTAAATCAAAGGTTAGTTATCATCTTCATGCTACGTTGATTTAATACCACCAACTCCAGACTACATATGGAATCAATTATCATGCCTAGTCGAATGAAGAACTTTCTTGGACCTCCTTTAGGTCCAATCGACCAACCTTTATCAGGTTAGGTAGTATGAAAAAAATTTTGGACCTTCATCAGGTCTAGTAGAGTGATGATTCTCATAGACATTCATTAGGTTCATTCGACCGTGTCTTATGGACCTTTGCCAGGTCCATTCGACAATAGTCTCATGGATAGGTAGAATGAAGATTCATTTGGACTTTCATCAAGTTCATTTCATTGTAGTATCATAGACCTTCTTCAGGTATTGTATAATTAGTAATGACCTTGATAGACATCCATCTCTTCCATACTACATATGAAGATAATCATCTACACACTACGTATGGAAAATATCATCCATTCTAGACTACATGGATAGATTTCCATAAACTCTAAAAAGTATTGGAAGAGTCCCATGAACCTTCATCAGGTTCATTCTACCGTAGTCTCCTGACCTTCATCAGGTCAGGTAGAATGAAAACTTTCTTGGACCTTCTTTCGGTCCAATCGTCCAATCTTCATCAGGTTAGGTAGAGTGAAAATTATTCTTAGACTTCCACAAGGTCCATTCAACTATGGACCCTCCATATCTTTGTTAGGTCTTGTAGAGTGAGGATTGTAGTATGAGGAGTGAAACCCTCTTTGACCTTTCTTAGGTCTAGTAGAATCAGGAATGATGACCTTAGACTTTCATCAAGTCCATTAGTTTAGTCCATTCGACAGTAGTCTCATAGAAGAGTGAGAAGTAATGCATTTCATCAAGTTCATTCGACCATAGCCTAATGAACCTTCATCAGGTTCATTCGACCGTAGTCTTCTGACCTTCATCATGTCAGGTAGAATGAAGATTCACATATACCTTCATCGGGTTCATTCGACCATAGATTCATGGACCTTCGCCAGTTCCATTCGACGTTTCCATTCGACAGTAGTCTCGTAGGAGACTGAGCAGTGATGACTTTCATCAAGTTCATTCTATTGTAGCATCATAGACTTTCTTCAGGTCTAGTATAATAGGTAATGAACTTGATAGATATTCTTTAAGTTCATTCTATTATAGTCTCATGGACCTTCTTCAGGTCTAGTATTGTGAGTGATGACCTTGGACCTTCATCAGGTTCGTTCGACAACTCCATTCGACAGTAGTCTCGTAGAATAGAGATGACCCTGATGGCTTTCATCAAGTTCATTCTATTATAGTATCGTGGACCTTCTTCAGGTCTAGTATAGTGAGTGATAACCTTGGACCTTCATCAGGTCCATTCGACAACTCTATTCGACAGTAGAAGTGTGAAGAGTGATGACCTTGACAGATATTCTTCAAATTTATTCTACCGTAGTCTCATGGACCTTCATCAGGTCTAGGAGAGTGAGTGATGACTTCTTTGGACTTTCATCAAGTCCATTCGACAAGTCTATTCGACCGTAGTCTCATAAATCCTCATCAGGAGAATGAGTGATGACCTTCATGGACTTTCATCAGGTCCATTTGATAGCCCATTCGACAGTAGTCTCATGGACCTTCTTCAAGTCTAGTAGTATGAGAAGGAAAAACCTTCATAGACCTTTATCAAGTCTAGTAGAGTAAAGACCCTCATTGACCCATGTTAGATCTTATAGAATAAGCAATGAAAACCCTCATAGATCTTCATCATGTCTGGAGTGTAGACTCACATGTACCTTCATCAAGTATAATGGAGTGTGTAGACTTTATTGGACCTTCATCTGGTCATGTGGAGTGTAGACTCTGATGGTACTTCTTCAAGTGTTGTAGAATGAAAACTTCTTAGACCTCCATCAGATCTGGTAATCTGTAGACTCCCTTGTACCTTCATCAATATGTATAGTCGTCTAGAAACATAAGAGAAAGAAACATCCTCCATATGAGACTTCATTATCAACCTTCAGCCCAGTCGACACAACAGGCAAGTAAATGATCTCTTATTATTTCAATCAAACAGAATATGCTTCTTACATTGAAGAGTCATTGACTAGTCACTCGATAAATCCTCCAGACGAAAGGTATCAATGTTCTCCTTTCTTTACTTACTATGATTATGGTTTTGAAATTTACAAACAATGTCATATGACATAGTTAAAGACCTGGACTACTCCTAGTCCAGACGACATCGAAGACTCCCCGTCGGATGGAGATTGTCCTGACCTTCATCTGGTTCAGTCGATTGGGGACATCCCTCTTGGCTCATGTAGAGTCAACATATGACCTTTATCTGGTCTAGATAAACTTAAAGACTCATCTGGTCCTTGACCAATAGTATGGAGATTGTCCTGGCCTTCATCTGGTTCAGTCGACTGGGAACATTCCTTATGGCTCATATAGAGTCAAGTTGAAGACCTGGCTTTCATCTGGTTTAGATGACATTGAAGACTCATATGGTCATTGACTAGTAGTATGGAGATTGCCTTGGCCTTCATCTGGTTCAGTCGACTGGGAACATTCCTCATGGCTCATATAGAGTCAAGTTGAAAACATGGCCTTCATCTGATCTAGACGACATGAAGACTCCTCTGGTCCGTGACCAGTAGTATGGAGATTGTCTTGGCCTTCATCTAGTTCAGTCGACTGGGGACATCCCCCATGGCTCAAATAGAGTCAAGTTGAAAACCTGACCTTCATCTGGTCCAAATGACATTGAAGACTCCTCTGGTCCTTGACTAGTAGTATGAAGATTATCATGGCCTTCATCTGGTTCAGTCGACTGGGAACATTCCCCATGGCTCAATAGAGTCAAGTTGAAGACCTGACCTTCATCGGGTCCAGACGACATTGAAGACTCCTCTAGTCCTTGACCAGTAGTATGGAGATTATCCTGGCCTTCATCTGGTTCAGTCGACTGGGAACATTCCTTATGGCTCATATAGAGTCAAGTTGAAGACCTGGCTTTCATCTGGTTTAGATGACATTGAAGACTCATACGGTCCTTGACCGGTAGTATGGAGATTGTCTTGGCCTTCATCTGGTTCAGTCGACTGGGAACATTCCCCATGGCTCATATAGAGTCAAGTTGAAAACCTGGCCTTCATCTGATCTAGACGACATTGAAGACTCCTATGGTCCGTGACCAGTAGTATGGAGATCGTCTTGGCCTTCATCTGGTTCAGTCGACTGGGGACATCCCCCATGGCTCAAATAGAGTCAAGTTGAAAACCTGGCCTTCATCTGGTCCAAACGACATTGAAGACTCCTCTGGTCCTTGACTAGTAGTATGAAGATTATCATGGCCTTCATCTGGTTCAGTCGACTGAGAACATTCCCCATGGCTTAAATAGAGTCAAGTTGAAGACCTGGCCTTCATCGGGTCCAGACGACATTGAAGACTCCTATAGTCATTGACCAGTAATATGGAGATTATTCTGGCCTTCATCTGGTTCAGTCGACTGGGAACATCCCTCATGGCTCAAGTAGAGTCAACATATGGCCTTCATCTGGTCTAGAAAAATTTGAAGACTCATCTGATCCTTGACCAGTAGTATGGAGATTGTCCTGACCTTCATCTGGTTCAGTCGACCGGAGACATTCCCCAAAGACTCATGTCGAGTCAAGTTGAAGACCTGGACTATCCTACAGTCCATACGACAATGTCGTGTGAAATAACTCTTGAACCTTCATCTGGTTCAGTCGACCGGAGATATCCCCATGGCTCAAGTAGAGTCAACATATGACCTTCATCTGTTCTAGAAAAATTTGAAGACTCATCTGATCTTTGACCAGTAGTATGGAGATTGTCCTGACCTTCATCTGGTTCAGTCGACCGGGGACATTCCCCATAGACTCATGTCGAGTCAAGTTGAAGACCTGGACTATCCTACAGTCCATACGACAATGTCGTGTAACATAACTCTTGAACATTCATCTGGTTCAGTCGACCGGGGACATCCCCCATAGACTCATATCGAGTCAAATGAAGACATAGACTTCCCTCAGTCCATACAACACTGTAGTATGAATAAATTTACTCCTAAACATTCATATGGTTCAGTCAAGTGGGAACATCCCGCATGGCTCTTAAAGAAATAAGTTCAAGACCCAAAATTTTACCTACATATATTTTCATATATTTCGCTTCATACGACATGCTTGACAAATACTCTCCAAGTCAAAGAAATTATTGACTTAGAGAGGAGGTGACAAACTGTACGTGCCAAATTTGGGCCAAGGGCAAAACCGTCTTTCACTTCGAACCCAATACCATGTGAGGCCCAAAGCGATAACCCAGCCCATTAAACGTTAAGTCATTTACAAAAGTAAATCCAATAGCTTAAGGACAAACCCCCTTATTTATTCACCGACTATTTCTCTCTTTTCCTAAACACAATATATATTATCACATGCAAATATTCTCCATCACCGAAAGATAAAATCCAGAGCACGTTGTGGGCTCATTTGTCAGAAATGTCAGCATGTTGTGGGCCCATTGCCAGCTTCTGTTACAGCTATAAAGTAAACTCTTTCAAATCTATAAAAGGATACATAACTCAGCATACAGTGGGGCTTCATTTTCTCTCTTACAAGCTTTTGCACTCTGACATAAGCTCTCAGAGCACTCCATCCCTTTAAACTCTTTCGACCGCCCTCACGGCCACCCAAAGAGATCAAGGTAACATTAAACCTTGCTTTCACATTTTACATATTTACTGCTCATTTCATACTACTGACTTGAGCGTCGGAGTGCCCCCGGCACCCACCACACCGGTGGGTAGTCTACTCCCGCTCACTCTACCTTTATTTTGCAGGATCGCTAGTGCCCCCAACTTACAAATTCTGATTGTGGACCTCGGCCGAAATCCAGCATCCACAGACTCCTAACTATTTACAACAATTACATTTAAGAAACGTATTGTGAAAGATTCTCATTTACGTCGACACGTATTCCTAATTACCGGCCTATTTATTATGAGCACCTACAATTAAGAATAATTATTAGGTCAAAAAATTTGAGACAACTCTCAAATATTAAGTTCACTCTCAACTATTAAGTTAATTTTTGAGTATGAGTAAGAAGCGCGGAATTCTATATGATATTAAAGTTGATTCATGCATGAGTGAGTTAGCTTACACTACCTTAACATGTGAGAATGATAAGTCAAACAGATTAGGATGCAAATGATAGGAAGGTCATGAAAAATATCGCACATCGATTAAAAAAAGTCACTGGCTTAAGAATATAAGATTGAGATCAATCCGATCAAATTCGCCAATTCTATTTTAATATGCACTTGTGGCAGAGATCAAATCATTATGTGATGATTTGGTGACAAAGAGTTTAGAATTTAGTTGTTAAGTCCTGAATTCGAGTCCATATTGTGCATTTATTCGTAAGAGTCTGAGACAATTGAGATTTTACCTACTCCGCTTAAACCTGAGCTGGTGATTTGGCGGCGAGTTTCCATCACTTCCAAAAAATAAAAATAAAACATCTTAACTATTATGCGCATGTAAATATAGAAAATGAATGATTATTTGTCTTTATTAAGTTTTGTCTCTTGTATAAATAAGTCTTTGAGCCACATCAAATGAATAAAATGATAATTCTTTAAAAAGTGCCAATAGAAAGTAAAAAAAAAAAAAAAAAAAAACTTGATTTTCGTTTAGTGGGACTCTAATTAATTTTAACACTAACAAATCTAAGACTAAAATGGCCATTAGCATATGTCAAGTCGCGTCAAGATGCCCTAATAAATAATTAATTGATTGAACATGAATAGGGGTGTACATTAATCGGTTTTTAACCGATTAACCGAACCGTTCCGACCCTTTTTTTTTTATAACAGTTCGGTTATTGTGATTAAATCGGTTTTTGCGGTTAAAATTTTTAACTTTTTTTGGTTATTTGGTTCGGTTACGGTTATGAGATTCGTATAACCGAACCGACCTATTAACCGAAATATATACATGCTTCAAAACCCTAAATAAGTAAATAACAAAATTTCATAGACCGATTGTTACATAAATTGTTAAAACCGAAAATTATTAAATTATTGGCTATTAAAAAACTCAAAATTTCATAATATTGGGTTAAATATTAAATTTGATGAATATGAATTTATATTTATATTAAATTGCTTTGTGGAATGTTGAGTTGATGAATTTATATTTGTTGGACTGGTTAATAACTGAATTAACCAAAACCGACCGAAATATAATGGTTAAATTGGTTAATGGTTATGTGATAATATGTTAAATCGGTTACACATTTACTTAACCGAAAAATTTCAGTTCGGTTAAAAAATCAAGGATTAACCGACCGAACTGACCGATGCACACCCTTAAACAAGAATCTCCGTGTGAAATTATATTAACACTAACAAATCTAAGACTAAAATGGACATATTTAAGATGGTCTAATTAATTAATTAGGTAATTGTTTGAGAAGAAATCTCAAGTGAAATTATATTAACACTAACAAATCTTAAGACTAAAATGGCCATAAGCATATGTCAAGTCGCGTCAAGATGGCCTAATTAATTAATTAATTGAACAGAATCTCATGTAAAAATAAAAGTTAATAAAAAAATAAGTAATATTTAATTAGTACTATTGAATTGAAGCAGGAAATGGACGGACCTCAGCTGTACGACAAGGGTGGAAACTGGTGTCGGGTCAATTCACAATCCTTGTCTCTGTGACACACACCCCTTGATAGCGACTGTCGGCACCTCCATTTCCTGCCACTGTCTTACGTCCGACCACTGATACCGTTCGTTAGCCTGTTGGTGATGTCCCGTCCCGTCCCACCCCTGTAATAAAACTTTCCGTTGGGACCTACTTCATTTCTTTTACTTGGACGTTTCAATTACAAGACAACGGAACTATATACATATATTTACTGTAAGTCCTTGTGACTTTTGACTTATGAGTAAGAGAATATACAGTACTGCTGTTATACGATCGGTGTTAAAAAAAAAAAAAATTTAAGAGATTAAAAATAAAATAATGTATTTAAGTCCATATATTTCTTATCTTTCAATGAATGATCCCGTTATTTAAGGGATATTAAAATATAGAGAAGTGATCGCTATAATGAGATGAGTGTGGTTATTTTATGTAGAAGTGTAAGTATGTTTATTATGTAGCGATCATTGTAGCTACAGTGAGATGAGTGTAGTTATTTTATCTAGAAATATAAGTATGTCAATCATTTTTGTAAAATATATAATGAATGTGAATTTTTGGGTGTGTTTAGTAGAGAGTGTTGTGCGAAGACTATAAATTCATTTATAAGATATGGAACAAACAATAGAATATAAATTGACGTCAAAAAATAATTTCATGTTGTGAGAATATGATTTAGTAGGCGTTTTGGCATCAAAAAATAATCTCCTTCATTTAATGTTTAGCATTTTTTGTTTGTTGTCATATGTTGACATTCTGAATTTTGTAATTTCATCTGCTTTATTTTTTGTGAATTGATATTTTATTTTGTCTTTAATATAATATACCTCTATTTATCAAAAACAAAAAAAATGATTTTATGTATGTTAATGTTAATATTAAATAACGTGTTTGATAAAATATTTTTAACTATAGTAAAATGCTCTACCGAATGAAGTCTCAAAAACCGCCACGCTTAATCCTCAAAGGGGTTGAATTGGAGATGGAACGTTTCCGGATTCAAATATTGCGGCTGTCGGAAAGTTTTTAATAATAAAGAAATGAATTACAAGCTTGCTGCAGCAGGTGGAACGTTGCATCATCATCCAAACATGGCCTTTTCCAAATTCAAAAGGGCTTATTATGTCTCCTGTGGGTGCTTCAGCTGACAGCGAACCTGCTGATTTGGTTTAGGGTTAGGTTTCCATGTCAGTAATTTTTTTTTTTAAACTATTAAAAAGTTGTACAGATAAAGCCCCAATAAGATATCTGGTTAAAAAGAAAATTAAATGGCAATTAAGTTTGTTTAAACTAAATTGATTTAAAAACTTTGTCTCTTTAAAGGGATTGACATAGGCTCTGTTTGGGATTTATATTTCAATAGTTGTAGTTTTTAAACCACAATTGTAAAATATTCGGAAAAACTAGTTTGAAAGTAACTCTGTATGATCTTTATTATTATAGCACAATAATTAATTTAAAAGCCCTATTGACTACAATCATCAACTTTTATTTTATAATAATTAAAACATATATTTAACAGAAGCGGTAACTTTAAAGTCACATCATTGCAATGTTAAAAATAGCGTTCGATTATGTGAATATAAAACTGTGAGAATTTGTCTAAATGCATCAACAACAAAAAAAAATATTCAGATTTTTTAATAGTGTATTTTAGATGGTTTCTATATATGATTTTTGTTTTTTCTTTAATGGAGTGGGGCCCTGTGGAGGGATTTTTGAACGGTTTACAAAAAACCACGTTTCCCAATTTGAAACCAGACACTAATACATACGTGTGTGTGTATATATATATTTATATATGATGAAGTTTGACCAATTTTTAGCAACGTATATAGCAACTCTGTGATATAATCAATATATATCAACTCTTCTGATTTTTAGCGTAGGCCTTTTGAAAATTCGAATTTCGTCCTATGTTTAGATGAAAAGTTTTCGTCTCCGGACATTTGGAAAAAATTACAAACGAACGTAATTCGAACGCACGTCACGGATTAATTTTGAGATGCAACTTAAAATGTTTGTAATTTTCTCGTCATTTGGTCAAATCATGCGTTCTTTATATATACACAATCGTCTTCAAGTTTACTTTCCAATGAAACTGATTTAATATCAATTAGAACTCTAAATCTTCTGAAATGTCCAAAAAATTGAATATCGTTATGATATCTCCATCTGATGTAGTCCAAATACTTGTCCAATTACTCCAAAATCTTCAAGACTCATTACAACTCAATTGAACTTATTTTGTTACGGATATTTGCCAACAAATATGAAACTCACACATTTGGTTTTGGTTTGATTTGATTTGATTGTGTTTCAAAGAGCCAACGACCCGATATTGATTCATTAAAACTGATATTAATTCAAAATTATTTATTACCTATAGCACTTGTATTAAACTAGTCATTATGATAATCAATATAAATGATCCATTAACATTATGTCTTTTGGGTAGGCCTTAAGATATAATTCTAATGCAAATAGTCAAAGATAGTAATTTAATATTGTAGGAGTTTGTATAGCAAATAGGGGAATAAAAAGTAGTCACACATTGGAAATGTATATGGAAAGTGAAGAGCTTATAAATGTTCTTTAAATATTTATATTAAATTGGAAAAAGCTTGGGTTTGGGCTTGATGAATTGTTAGCTTGGTATTAGATTTAATTAATATATTTGATATATATTTAATTAAATCATAGATGAGCCTTGGGGCTCTTAAGCTCATGGGGATTCCTTAAATGCCTTGTTAACTTTAAAATATTTTTCTTTTTGAATTCTGTATTCAAATCAAAAGGCTGTGTTCCTTCAGGAAGACTGGAAAGATGTTTGCATCTAAAAACGTTTTCCATATTTTTGTCTATAAAACAGAGAAAAGAAAGAGACAACTTTTCTTAAAAAACCATTGTGATCATTGAAAACGAAATTGAAAACACTCAGTAAATTCGCCAAGGATCGAAATTTCGGTGCATGAATTTCGGTTTACAGATTGTTGAATCCTGGTGGCAGACGTCCAACGAACTACAAGCACAAGAGTATGTGTGAATTTCTGCTATAGGACATAGCCTTTTGTGCTAGCCTCAATCTACAAAAGTCAGTTTCTTGTTTTGTTTTTCGATTACTTGCATTGTAAGTTTCTTTCAATTCTGATTTAATTTGTTTATTAAGATTCTGTTTTTGGTTTATAAGTTTGTATTTTCGAATATAAGTTTCTGTTTCAATAATTGGATTGCATTATCTGATTGTTCTTTAATAAATATTCGAGTTATGATAGATCAAGATATTTTCAAGACCCAATATAATTTTTATATTTTAAAATATTTAATCATAATATAATATCATAATAAAAAAATTTGTATCATTGATCAATAAAAAAAGGCCTATAAACGGGCTAGGACCGGCCAAGGCTATGTTAATAATTCCAAAAACTCATCATCTTGAATGTGTATAATGATAGTATAAGAATCTGCAGATATGTTAAAATATCAGAATTAAAATTCTAACTTGCTAATAATGACAATATTTGTGGCGAAGGATAATATATATATAGATGTGGCATGTTGTGGACTAGTGTTTGGTGAAATAGGTTAGTGTACAATTGAATATATATTAATTTTTACAAATTTACAATCAAAGCTTCGAGAAACGATCCTGTCACATTTGGTAACAGTAGCATATACTCACTTAAAAATATCTCAAATGATTATGTATAAACAAAAATTTATATATACGTGTATTTTTTGTTTTCTTGGGGTTAAATAACAAGTTGGTCCAGTTTCATGTCTCTTCCTCTAGAGAATAAGATGATTGAGGAAAATGGGATGCCCCATTTTCCATATTAAGAGACCTTGCATTATATTCTTTCATAATTAAATTATTGAAAATTATGAAATTATGCCTTGACCACCCACTTTCTTCTCAAAGCTTTTGTTATAATTCCATTTAGTCTCCAAATCCTATACGATGCAGAGCAAGACGTTAATTTTGATAGTTTAACCAATCCAAATATTGTATTTGATCAATCAAATGACGGATTGATTAATTAAACATATATAATTTAATATATTATTAAAAAAAATCATAAAATACAATACCTAAAATACCGCCTAGTGCCGCAAGCAAATATTTTTGAAAATCCTGTCAGACGCTACATTTGACAGCATAGCCCAAATAAAAAAATATGCTAAAGAAACAAGAACATCAAGAGGGAGAACTTTATGATCTAATCAACTTAATTAGTTATTATTATTATTTTTTTTGGAAAGGCAGCTTAATTAGTTTCATACTTCATTAATAACATATTAGCATTGTTAGAATAACAATAAATCATACTAACTAGGAGCTGTTGGAAATTCCTATAATATTCGGGGGTATTTTTGTCTTTTTGGTTTTAAAGGGGTGCAAGGGAAGGACACAATCCTTAGGAGGGTTGTATCCCACCCCAAGGGGTGCCCTATTGGCACCCCTCCATGCCTTATATAAGAAGGCTTTTATTCCATATGGAAAGACAGAAAAAATACAACCATTTTCAGAGATTAAAAAGAGGCATTGTTGTTTTCTTTGTTTTGAGAGAGATCCACCATTTTATCCTAGTTCAATTACTTGTTAAGGAGTGCACCTTGAACAAGAAGAATCCAAGTAATCCTGGGAGAACGTTGGCAAAACGAATCCGTAAAGCACCTGTGACGGAGCCAATAAGTTCTTAAGGACAGAGATTATCTCGACTTGGACAATTTAATCAGGTTTTTCTGGTACTTATTGGTTTAGGGTTTAATAGCATCTAGATTTATTTTTCGGGTGTTGATCTGTTTGTATGCATGTTATATTATTGTTTAATGACACTAATTTTAACAACAGGAGCGGTAGCACAGTTTAAATTTATAATCCGAATAATAATGGTAATTAAGAATCAATTAAAATATATGAAAATGAGATATGCACTATTGTTTTGTAACAGCTCTGGTTAGAATCGGAACCGTAAGGAACCGAACCGCTTTAATAAATTTTGGAATCAGAGTTACTTCATCAAAGGTAGGTTCTGATTCCAAAAACACGGAACCGATTTAATGGGGGTAGGTTCTGATTCTATACTATTAAGAACC
>SKCR01046941.1:0-45933 GCA_019454045.1 Zanthoxylum bungeanum | reverse complement strand
GATTGACTTATACATATACACATACAAATTTACACATATGTATGATTGAAGTGTAATACTAAGTTTGAATGTCTAAGATATTCTATTAAGAAAGTGTTTAAAGGATATTCTGTCAACAAGGCGATAAAAGCCTAAGTGGACATAGATTTAAGTGGTTACTCTGGACCCCCTCGTCCTCTGGGAATTTTTCTTTATTCATTTATCATAAGAAACCTTAGTCGTAAATTCAATGACTTGTGTTATTTAGTACTACTGTCCAATATAACAACGAGTGGATTCTTAATATATCACTTAAACAATATCATGCGTTTGATTGTTGTGTAATTTATCTTTTGTAGACTTATTGATTATTGTTGATTTTCCAGTTATACATGGCTAGTGGAAATATCACTGTATCAGTCGCTCATGGGGAGAAACCGAAAAAAATTGGTGTAGCAAACTTTAAACAATGGCAGAGCAAAATGTTATTCTATCTGACAACACTGCAGTTGACTAAGTATCTCAAAGATCCTCCGGGTCCTGTGGAGGGAGAAATAGAAACAACCAAACAACTATGAGAAAAGACATGGTCGTCAGACGACTTCTTATGCAAAAACAACATCTTGGAAGGACTTGACAATACCCTGTATAATGTGTACCAATGCATGACTTCTGCGAAGATTCTCTGGGAATCTCTCGAGAATAAATACAAAATTGAGGATGCCGAACATAAGAAATTTATCGTGGGTAGGTTTCTGGACTACAAGATGGTAGATTCAAGGATGATGATGTCTCAGTTGAGTGAACTTCAGTTAATCATTCATGAAATATTAGATGATGGAATGAAACTCTGTGAGACGTTTCAAGTTGCCACAATCATTGAAAAAATACCACCATCATGGAAGGACTTTAAGAGCTATTTGAAACACAAAAAGAAACAGACAAGTCTTGAAGACCTTGGAGTTCGATTGAAGATCGAAGATGACAACAAGAAGTCTGAGAAGGCTAGCTACAAGACTATGGAGTCTAAAGCCAACATCGTCAAGGGTGGAAATGGTAGCAAAAAGAGAAAGAACAGTATAGCTGATTCTTCCCAAGCAACAAAAAGTTCAAGGGGAAGTGCTATATCTGTGGAAAAAATGTTGGTTAGTCAGGTTCTCTAGTTTAGAACCAAGTTAGTATAGTTTACCGTTGACGAACAATTAAAGACTATAGATATGAAAAAAGGGTTAGCCCTTAGCCCCAGTAGGTAAGTGTGCGGATGATGAAAAAACTAGACAATTTCTAAAAGTGGATTAGAGAGTTTCCATATATGCAGTGTGAATCAGATCAGCAGGTATAAGAATGGATAAATTTCGAGGATGAAATTTTATAAGGAGGGGAGAATTGTAATATCCATATATTCGAAAACTCTTTCGGAAGGATTTTGTATTGTAGATCGGGTCTCGGAAGGAGACTAAATTGGAGAATAAGAGATTAAGTGTTGAAATATAGCTCGAAATATTTTAAAATAGAGATTTGATGCATTAGAAATCACGTAACATTAAAGAACCGCTGATGCGATTTATGTATGTTATTCTGTACGAAGGAAATTTCTTGTTTCGGCTATAAAAATGGCAAACGAACTCCGATTGAGCTGATTTCTAAATCATCAAACTCTTTTTTCCGAGACAAATAAATTTTATGTTGAACACTTTTCGAAATTTGCACCAGAAGAGCTTCGAAAATGTAATTTTCGGTGAAAATCCAATGATAGGGGCCTGACTGTAATTTTTGGGGGTTAAAACGTAATATTCCGAAACTTTTCTATATATACCTCATAGTTTTCAGAAATTACAGAAATACCAAACTTCTCTCCTCTCCCCAAAACGTCCCCTATCTCCAAAACTGAGAAAGCTTCTGCCAGCCGCGCCGGTGGCCATCCGGCCACGGCCGACCATCGCGACGACACTAGAGGAGCGTCCGGCCACCCTGAGTCCAACGGTGGCCGGCGGCGATGCCAAAAACACTGGAAATCGCCGCTGAAGAGAGAGAAAGTCACGCATATGGGTGTTTGGATCCCGAGTCCTCGCTTCGTTTCACGACCCGAGCCACCTGCCAAATCGAAGTTCTCGAGAGAGTACTACAAGATGGCAGTGATGATTTTTCCGATCCGTACTCGGTTACATGCAAAACGAGGAGAAAAAGTGGTAGTGAATAGTAATGTTGAATGAACAGTAGCTCCGATCGGAATTTCATCGATTCTAGCGCATTCGTGGGATTGTTTGGAGTCCGTATATAGCCTCGAAATCTCGATAAGACCTCCCGATAAAAATCCACAAATTTCAAGTTTTCCGTTAAATGTTTGGATGATTCAAGTAGCTTAGAGTAGCGTAATGATATAAATTGAGTTGTTTGAGCATTAGTATATTGAATATGTGCATTTGGTAGAATTTGAGAGAAATCAGAGTTAATTCGATCGATCCGATAAGTAAAGCGAGTTTCCGGTAAAATCGGGTTTCGCATGCATCTGTGTTTTAATGAACATAATTAAGAATATAGATTAATTGAAATGATATGATATTATTTAAGTAATTCTAGAGAGGTTCAGAGGGCTTAGGTTCCTTCCGCAGTGTTTTCGGAAACTTCTTGGAAGATTTTTTGGAAATGCATAATTTGTATATTTGAGCTACTGAATTGACATAGAACATTGTTTAGTGGTGTAATATTAGTATTGGATGTATTATGAGTAATGAAACTGAAAACGAATTTAATTTGGATTTTCCCGGAAAGTTTGGGAGTTTATGCTATCAGTACGTTTTCCATGATTAACGACCCTCACAGTCCATATTTTGTGTTACAGATGGGGAAAGAGAAATGGTAACATAGACCCCATGTAAGTATCTCACTATGAACTCGTCGTAGTAGACAAGATACGATGGTTTATTATGTGTTTAGATATGTGTATAGATTGAAGGCTCACAAAAATAAGTAATAGTAGTTATGTAGTTTTAGAAAGCATGAAATGAGAGATTCGAGAGGTATAGACAGTGAGATTCGTAAAGAGCACGTATAGAAACAGATTGTCTGAAAGTATGCATAGTGTCGGGTTTCTAAATAGCAAGCTAGTATCATCATGAAAAGTTTAGTACAAGTTGCCGTTACATTTTCATAGTTAAGCATATCTTCAAGTAAAGCACGCTTCTGTACTCGAGATGTAAAAGTTTTATAAAGAGTTTTAACGAAGTTTTCCAGACTTCAGTTTAGTTTTGGTCTGAGTGTGGAACCAATGTATGAAATGTGTTGATATGTTTAATGACATGTGCGACCATTTTCCATATAGATGCGTTTGTTGAAATGGGGCACGGGTCCATTTTGTATGTATTGGATGAATGAGATATCACCAGCTCGTAATAGAGTGTGGTTGACTTTGCTGTCGTGTATATGGATAATGTCATTGCATTGCATTGCATGACTTTATATGATCATATGGTTGATATGATGGCGCATATGTATTTTGCATACCCAGAGGAAGACACAATGCACATTGACAGATACAGACCCAGGACAAGGGGGACGGCGATGCGTAACGCCCCTGGATCTTAGTTATAGTGAGTGGACACTCTTCTCTAAAGTCGATTTTTATGATGTATTTTACATATCAGACTTATTTTTACGCTTTAAGGCGTTAGTTGATTTTTATTACAATTATTTCATGAAAGGTTATGTTTTAAGTTATGTTTGAGAAAGAAATATTTTCAAAGTATGATTTTATGGTTTTCGAGGCATGGAGGAAAAACTCACATCAGTATGTAACTAGATACAGACATGGAATTGAAGGATGACATGTGCACATGTAGAGGACTGGGGGGACGACGATACGTAACGCCCCCAGATCCTAGTTCAGGACTAGGGATGGCAGATTCCCATAGATCATAGTTTCAGAGCTTGGAGGGTAGCATAGATCCGCACCTCTAGTTCTAGTTCAGTGGCTTAGGTGATTGCGATACGTAACGCCCCAAGACCACTTGTTTCAGTGACACGAGTGGCATACTTTGGGGACAACAATACACAACGCCCCAAAGTCATGGGTTTGAAATCTTGGCTCTAGTTAGGCGTATGAGGGGACGGCGATACGTAATGCCCCATACATCAGGTTTTCAGAGACAGAGACTAGTTTTTCAAAAACAGTTTTCAGAGATCAGTTTCAGAGATAGTTTTCATGACAGATCTTTCAGATACAGATTTTTCAGAAACAGATTTTCAGACATGGATTTTCAGAGACAGATTTACAGAAAATGATGGTTTATAAATGAATTTTCAAGAGAAATAATTTTAAGGGAATCTCAGAGATTTACAGACAGAAAAAGGATTTCCAGAAAAGTTTCACAGGAATAGATTTTTTTCAAACAAGAAAAGAGTTTTCAGAATGATTGGCTTTCTTGAGATATTTTCTTTGATATGGAAATTTAGTGATATCCAGTTATGATTTGATGAGTAGCATCGTAGTATGCTATGAGTATGTGCCTTGTATAAATTGTATGTTGAGATGCATGATTGATTTGTGATATTAATGTAAGAGTTGAGTAGGCATGGCAAGCAGATCCGGACCTGGCACGGGTCCGCATGGACCCGGACGATCCGGGTCCGGTTAGACCCGAATCCGTAAAAAACAATTACGGATTCGGGTCTTCATTTTGAAGACCCGTATTTAACCGGGTCCGGATGCGGGTCCGGGTGGTTCCGGACCCGGGTACCCGGGACCTGGTTAAATAAAAAAAAAAACAAAACAAAAAACTAACTCTTTCATGATTCATTTTCTCATGTTTTTCTTTTATTACTTAAAAAAGAAAATTGTTTGATTGATAATTATATGTGTATGGGTTCTGGAATAAAAAAGAAAGGCAAAAATGCAAAACTGACCCTCTAACTTTCACGTTTTTTCATTTCAGTCCTCTAACTTTCAGTTTTGTCAATTCAGTCCTCCAACTTTCAATTTTTATCAATTCAGTCCTCCGTTAAACGACGTCGTTTTGGCAGTAGTAACGGATTTGTAACGGAGGACTGAATTGGCAAAAATTGAAAGTTAGAGGACTGAATTGACAAAACTGAAAGTTAGAGGACTGAAATGAAAAAAACGTGAAAGTTAGAGGGTCAGTTTTGCATTTTTACCAAAAAGAAAATGTCAATTTTAGCTTGCTGATATTTTATTTTAGCTTCAAAAAATAAAAGAAAAAAAAAACAGTGGAGGAGTTACGGATCTCGGGTCCGGATCCGGGTATACCCGAGTCCATTCCGGGTATACCCGGGTCTGGACCTGGATGCGTTTTACCGGGTTCACATCCGGACCGGGTCTGGACCTGGATGCGTTTTACCGGGTTCACATCCGGACCCGGGTCCCCTGAAGAGCATGCGGATCCGGATCCATACGAATCTGGGTCCGAATTCGGAAATTGCCATCCCTAGAGTTGAGTATTGGGTGTTTACCATATTTAGAATGCAATTGTGAGGATTCCAATGAATGGAATCAAGCGTCGATATCTTATACTATATAGAGGTCTGAGGCTTCAGCTTTGTGTTTCATTAGAAGTTTTACAGCTCATAGATAGCTAATGCTTATGTTTTTAGCTCACGTAATTCATATGAAGTAAACAGCCATAGTTTAAGCTGACTAAACCACCACATGTTTGGGATGGCTTTAGCCACGGGTTTGGGTGGTTTGGTAGATAATAAGTTAGTTCCGGTTAGGAGAAATTTGATATTGCTAGTATATAAAGTACAACTACAATGCGGAAAAAGAATATGTATGTATGTGGATGAATACTTCTAGATTGGTGTATGAGAGATGCCAGAATTCCGTAGATGTCAAGTATAATGTGGAATCGAGAAGATAAGTTCACTACATTGTTGCATTTAGTACAATGAGTAAATTACTTGATATACAAGTTATATATTTTCATATATCTGAATTCTATTTAAGTTTTTATTATTACTTGATATATTTACAGAAGGAGTGAGTTACTTACTGAGCTTTATAGCTCACACCTCGACTGTTTGCTAGTTTGCAGGTTCACATTGGACTTAAAGAGCTAGAAGATTTCCTTTGACATCTTGCAGATAGCGGATCACCCCGATGCAGTCAAGTCGGTCTTGAGTCGTTGTATGGTTCTGGGATGTGCAATTGGGCTCCCGCAGCCTTAGTTTTATTTATTTGTATCACATGTGTAGTTTTAATTATGCTGAGCACGTAGTTATTTGTAGTTATTTGTCTTATGTGTGGCCGAAGGCCTATTTACATATGAGTTGAGATTTGTCAGGCCGGAGGCCTATTTGTATGAGTTGAGATGATTGCTTTTGGATTTAATATCAGGACACCTCGAGATGCTGGACTTGGATCCAGGTTTCATGATTTTTAGTAAAGGTCATACCGAAATTTTAGTAGAATTAGAGGCTTATGGAGATAGGTTTTCCTGTCTCCTGTCGGTAGCATCCTAACTTCGGATGGGATGTTACAGTCAATGTTAGGATAAGCTAAGGCTTTTAATGATCACTATATTATGAGAAGAGTCCTAATTAGGGTTAAGGCAGATTACCTCTTTATAATAGATCATCTATTTTAAGAAAGAAGTGAGGTCGCTTCCATGGGAGTTTTAAAGTCTGAATTCCCTAAAGTACTTAATAAATCTAGGACAAATATTCATGGCCGAAATGAACACAATCGTAGAATGGGAAATGATCGAAGTAAAGTTGTGTGTTGGTGTAGGAAACAGAATTCGGCGACGCTGTTCCAGGCTCGCGGCCCGGTCGGGAGTACGGAGTGCCCGCAAGGGACTAAACCGGAAAAATAAAATGGAGTCGCCACCCAGTGTGAACCGGGAAATGATTTAAGGCCGCACTCACCCCTCACAAGGGAAGACCTCAAACCGTTGGGTTCGGAACGGTCCCTTACTTATGCCACTTGTAATGAACGGATTCGCGCAATAATATAACCAAGTCTATGCAACATACATACACAAGAATAACTTATATCTAAGTTTGCATACAACCTATATCTAAGTTTGCATACATATGAGTAGAACCTATATCTAAGTTTGCATGCATAAAAGTAAATCGACATAACGGCAAACACACAATTTCATAAACATTTCCTCAAGCGGTACGTGGAGTTGTATCCCAAGTACAGACCGCATTACCGTCCATTCGGATTCGGCTACGAAATTTATGTCTGGGTTTCCATCCGATATACCACGAGAGATAGCACAAAATCATTCATCCAACAACAATAACATACATGAACCAACAATATGCATGCGAAGAAATACTAATAAATAATTGAAGAAGATGAACGAGAGCAAATAAAATGGTGCCCTCAGGTCTTACCTTTTAAGTCGCCTCCTGGAAGTGCGTTACGCGGCCTTCAGAAAGGTTAATGCTCCGCAACTCCTCTGGTTCACTCGATGTTTCCGCTCACCGTTTTCTCTATTTTCACTACTGTTTTTCAGTCATTTTGGGGCTAATTTGCAGGGGGTATTCAGGGACAGTTTTTTGGGTGATTTGTTCACTGTTTTGGGTTATTTTCTAGACTATTTTCAGGGGTGTTCGGGGACTGTTTCGGGCTGTTTTTGGGGTATTATTTTTGGTTTTGGTTGCTGGTTTGGTCGTTGGTTTCGGTCACTGCCTTTACGATTTTTTGGTCTCGATTTTTGGGGTTGTTTTCTTTGGTTTGGGGGGCTGTTTATTACTGTTTGTTTTGATCGGTGGGGGGCGATGTTCTTGTGTGTCACGACTTGTGTGTTTCGTGAGTGAGGGCTGCTTGTATCGGATGTAAAGTGTCAATGGGCTGTGAGTGAGGGGTCGCCTTTGGGTTTTATTGTTTGGTTTGAGTGTTTCGTGGCGATGCTGTGTGTGTGTGTTCTTGTGAGTCAGTGGACGCGTGGTCCGCTTGTGGTGAGGTCTGCTTATGGGCTGTTAATTTGGGTGCGTGACTGTGCTGCTTTTGTTTGGGGCGCTAAGGGGAGTTCTTGGATTCTTGATTGTGGCCGAGAGCTTTGTGTTCTTTTGAGAGGGAAAAGAGAGTGGCCAGCGAGAGAGATGGTCAGAGAGCCTTGTTTGTTGATGCCGAGAGAGAGGAGAGAGATGGATGGAACTTAGGGTTTTTTTAGTTCTACGTGAGTGTGAGCTCTCTAATCGTCTTAAGGTTTGGTTTGTGTGTCTTTTTATAAGAGTGGGTTAGGGTTTTCCTTGTATGGGTAGGAAATGGAGATTGTGTGATCATGGGGAAGATTTAATTAGTTTGTTATAAGGAAATGATTTCTTTAGTTTAGGAAGGTGATTTATTTAATTTAGGAAAGGGATTTATGAGATTTGATTTGATTTATTTAATATAGGAAGGAGATTTGATTTGATTTATTTAATTTAGGCATGTGATTTATTTAAATTAGGAAGGCGATTTATTTAGATTTTAACATGTGTTTAATGTGTTGGATATTTTTGGAGGGGATTTGGTGGGCCTGGGCGTGTGGAGTTTTGTTCTTTGGTGGGCTTGGGCGTGTGGAGCTTGGTTCTTTGGGCTGAGGATAAATTTTAAAATAGAGATCCAACGAGCGAACCCGAGACTAGGCAAACGAATTAAATCCAACAAGGTATTTATTTTGGAATTTTCCCTTCCAAAGTCCGTTTCCCGCGACTTCCGTAACTTATCGGGTAGTGCCTCTATACGAGGCTCATCATCGGGACTTATGCAAAAATGCAGTGCCTACAGTTGGCAATTGTCTTGGTTTACACCAACGGCGGAACAGTTCAAGACTATGGGTCACTGGTTTGCCAACTAAATCTGATTTTCATTCACTATGAAAAGTTCAAGGCGAAAACTACCTATTTCGATGAAGTTTTATTTCACGGAAACTCTCTTAAATGTCTGCATTAATATTTAGAAATTGTGGGGGATTGTTGTAAATTCTCTAAATATATATAGTTTAAGTGTATGAAAGACATGTCCCTTAAGAAATGTCTTATGGGAAATGCACAAGTTGAATGGACATGTCCTCTAAATTGGAAGAACACACCCCTAGGCTCCAAAAGGTATCAGGAATCGGTATAACCCTTATGAGGGTTACAGCCTAAGCCAAATGGTGCCCACAAAGGCACCCTTCAATGCATATAAAAAGGGGGAGCTTAGGTTTATTCTCTCAAATCTAGAAATTCCAACATTCTATCATAATTAGAGAGTCTTGTTTAAAAGAGATTCCTCCATTTTTCCATTGTGCAATTTCTTGGGAAATGTGTGCCCGTTCCACAAGAAGCATCCAAGTAATCCTGGGAGAACGTTAGCCACAAGACATCTGTAGAGCACCGAGGCGGGGCTAATAAGTTCTTAAGGACAAAGGCAACTCGACTTGGTTTCAGTTTTATCATCATCTTCAATATTTTATAGGTTTTTCTAAGTTTCTTAGTCATGTTCTGATTTTGGCATGTTAGTGAGTGATTGAGATAAATTTGCGTGTTAAATTTTGTTTGATAACATATATTCTCTAATAATATGTATATTTGAGTTGTCCCCAAGGGACATGACTTGGTGGTGTAGAGCTCAGGATCTCACCTTGAGGCCATTGGTTCGAATCCAGGGAGTCAATTTCTTGTAAGAGTCGGGGATAGCCAGAGGTTTTACCTGCTCCGTTCAAACCCGGAAGGGGTGGTTTGGCGGTGGGGTTTCCAACGATTAAAAAAATAGTATATTTTAGCTTTCATGTTAAGTTGACCTTATATATTTCGTTGCATATTATATCTAATCGATTTATTTGACACCTCTAATTATAAACATGGTGTCATATGTTATTAATAAATCTCTTTATGATAATTGGAAAGATAAATTTTTTGCATTTAGTATATCATAGTAAATTTGTGTTTTAATATTTTTTTAAAAAAATATTTGGACCTATAAAATTTATGTCTGATGTTATTTGTTTTTTAGTTAAAATTGTTTTGATATAACTTTTCAAATAAAACTTTTTCAAATTGCGTTTTTATTAGTAGAATTTTTAATTTTTTTAAAGATAAACTTCTAACGATCGGGAATCTCAACTACTGTTACGAGGTGAGGCGAGTGTCACATAACATAAATTATGAATGAACATATATACACTCATGAAATGACCTTAGGGACAATCGGTGATACGAAATTGTACGATGTTCCATTCCAGACAGCCCATGGTATGTGGGCCATAACTTTCTCATACAAACTCTGATTTTTATGAATTTTATATCGTCGAAAAGATGAGATCGAGACCTACAACCTTTGCATTGAATATTTTTCCAAAATCGAAACGGACAAAGGTTGAAAATATAGATAAAAAATCTAGATGAATAATGACTCGTTGACCTATCTAGAAAAATCTCAAACTATCTCAAGAATTATAAATTTATATATTTTAAAAGTTTGTTATTTAGTCAAATAGTCCCACTATAAATAAGGGACACTATTTACTAATTGTTAAATTTGAAAAGAAAAAAAAAAGAAACGTTAGAAGAAGAAGAGGAGAAGAAAAAGATGAGAAGAAAAAGAAGAAAGATAGAAGAAGAAGCAAAGAAGGGAGGGCAAATATCAAATCTCCATAAGATAAGAAGAGGCTTGGCAACCATTGAGAGCTTTGGGAGTGAAGTAAATCAAGAGAAAGAAGGTAAGAACCTTGACCCAAATTCTAAGTTATGAGATTTTGATAAAATCATGTTATGGTATTTTTATTGGCATGTTAGTAATTCCATTGAAGTAGATAATAAACTAAGAAATTGATTTTATTGAAGGATGATCAAGAATTAAGAAATCCTGGGTAATGAATTTAAGTTGAGATTATGACATAAAGGATGTTAAGATAATGATATTTGGAGTATGAAGGATGAATATGGTATTTTAAGGAGTTGTTTGTACAAAAGTGTTAATGTGGAAGTGTGGGAAGTTTGTTTGGAATAAGTTAGACATGGAAGGGTTAATTTTAAGCCCTGAAACTAGCCTTGCGTCACGACGCCACGCACCTCGTGTCACACGTGACCCCATTTGATGTGAAAAAACCCCAATTTAATCGTGCGCATAATGACGCGCGTGGACTCAAGTCTCAAAGCGAATCAAAAACATCTCTCTGTCTCGGCCTTCTCCAGGTCACGTCGCGATATGCATTCTTTGCATCGCAACGCGTGGCCATTTTCCAGGATATTTTTTTTACCAATTCAGTTTTGACTCAGGATATTATAGGCCACCCGAAGGACTTCTTATCATCTTATATACACGTAAATTACCATGAAATAGTTGAAAAACCCCTTGTAGCGATAATTGTTTCGAAGTGTATTCTAACTAAGTTAACCATTAAAGGTTATCACAAGAACCACAGATTCTTTCGGCGCCGTGAAGTTATGCCAGCCAAATTCCAAATCAGTTAGTGGACACACACACTTTTTCTTAAGTTGATTTTACATTATGATTGTTTTAAATATCAGACTTACATTTTCTGCGTTTAGGGCGTTAGCCAAGTTTGTTTTGCATTATATTTTCAGTTAATGAAAGGGATTTTAGAAAGGATAATTTGAGAAGACTTGGGTTTTAGAACCATGTTCTTTCAAAAGCATTTTAATACATATTTTTAAAACTGTCCACTCACTTAGATTGTTCAAACGATCTAACCCCCCATTCCCAGTTTCTTTGTTTTGCAGGTTTCTTGGAGGACGAGTTCGGGAGGATGGATATTGATAGCAGTCACTAGGGTTTCGGTCCACCAGGTCAAGTCAGAAATAGAGTTCAGTCAAGTCACGTATTGTCTAGTTACAAATATTTTGTATAACATAGTTGCATTTGAGTATTCATGTATAGAGTTGTATTATATATGATATTGTATGTTCAGTCGTACCTATGTTATTTTACGAGCTATGTTGTGGTTTTGGGCAATGGTCTCATATGTGAAAATATATTGAGAAAAGTATCAGTATTGTTTGTAGTTAGAAAGTTAGTGGCTTAAGGGGATAATACAGTCTATTCCCTACCGGTAGCATCTCCCGGATTGGGGATGTTACAAAGATGGTATTAGAGCATGGTCTAAGGAGTCAGTGACTGCAATGGGCAGAGTGCTGGGGTCTTGTATACGTAGTATGCCCGGGGTACTAGTATGCGAGGCACTACCTCTCTAGTATTCGATCCTCGAGTACGTCCTCGATCCCCATAGATAGGTCAGTAAGAATCCCTAAGTTATCTGAATTCTTTTCTTAGTAAAAGTAACCAAAATTCTTGTTCTAGTTAAGGATTCTCCTGTAGTAATCCTGGCTTATTAAGCCGAAGTCCAAGAAAAGTTAGGATAACAGATAGTAAATTTCTAAGAATAGTTACCCAATGGAGTGGGAAAAGAAAGCAATAAGAAGTAAGGAATGATGTATAGATGTTTAAATGGCCAGAGACAAATAAAAGTAAAGAGACAGAATAAGATAGCAAAGTTCTAAAGATACCCACTCAGGGAAGTAGTAAGGGAAAAAAAAAGCTAGAAAGAAAGGTAGAGGATAAAATATAGATGCTTAAGCAATCAGTAGCAATTAGAGGCAAAGATACAGAAATAGATAAGTAAGGAAGTGCGAGAACTTATTGTAGAAAAAGAATAGAATAAGCCTGAACAAAAGGAAAACCTAAGTGTGGTTCCTTTCTTTCTCGTAAAAATATCCAATAGCTCTTACTCTCATCCAAAAATTCCTTCAAGAATATCCAATAGCTCTAATACCCCTTATAGGTAGCAAGTTCCCCGAGTAATGAAGAATAGATAGGAAGATAAAAGAACAAGAAATCAGAAATAGAAGTAAAAGTTCTAATAAATAAAAGATGCCAAGGAGGATGAAAAGATTTTAGACCCCAAATCCAGGCTCGCAAGTAAGAAAAAGAAAGATGTAAGTAGAGATGATTAAAATACCCTACCCCAAGAAACCCGATATAGATACGACACTAAACTACATAGATTCTTATTCCCCAGTAATACCGGTTACGGAAGTTGTTGTGATAAAATATATCTCATATTTACCTTATATAAGTAATGGACTCTACCAGGACATAAAGTATTAGAACAAGGACGCCGACATCCATTGAGATATAGATTACTGCCCTACCTTATACCAGCACTAGATAATCGTAAAGAAGTTCGATGAGAATTTATCCTAAGTAAGAAACAAAAAACACTGAATGATAGACCACCCAGATGAGAACTAAGGAGGTTTTAAGGGATATAAAAGAAAGAACCTGACCCAAGCCAAGAAGAGTAAGATCGCAGAACTAGTGAGAATCCATAGATCCGACCAACATTGGAAGATATTTGTGAAAGAATAAAAGGACAGACCCATGAAATTGGAGATACTCAAGAGTTAATAAAAGTACCCTTACGAACAGCAAGGCTAAATGATATACTTGTAGCCTATAGTAAGAGCGAAGAACAGAAGTTTAGGAAGAAGCCCTAAAAAATAGACAAGTACTAGTCTTAGTAGCTCAGTCTAGAACCAAAAGATAGGATAAGAATATGTATATGAAGATGTAGAAAGTAACAAGAGAGTTTAATACATATAGTGACAGAAATAACATAATCTGAAGGCAGAACGTAAAGCAGAGACCTCAGATTTGGTAATGAAAGTTGAGGAATCCTAAAACATGATATAGTTGAAGTGGTTTTCAATGGAACGAATAGTAATTTTCCCTTTCAGTACAAATTTTAAGTAAGCTTAATGATGCTTAACCAGACCGTCACCAAGCTTATAAAAATAATAGAAATGCTTAGAACTAAATCTCACAATTATTATTGAATTGAGAACCTTTAAGGAGGAAAATACTCAGAAGAGTAAGGAACTAGAAAGGGGAATTCTCAAGAAGATAGCATATAAAGAATCTGATTGAATTGTGATGAAAGAACTAGTAAGGGAATAGTACATGAGCCAAAGGATTTAATAGAGAAGTCATAAGTAATCGAAGTAGATGGAGTTTTCAGGGGAGTAGAGACGAAAGAAGTTCAAGGAATTGAGATGTGAAGAAAATCAAAGTAAGTGGAGTAAACTTCATAAGGAGCAATAATAGAGAAAATATAGTAGGACTCTGAGAGTAAGCAATGATTGCAGACGTTCATGTAACAAAGACTAGTGAAAAGAACTACAAAGGCAACATAATGGAGTTTTTAGAGAGCATAATTGTAGAAGATGCAGTATGATTGATAGTCAGAAAAAGAATCAATAGTGAAGTTGAAGCAGAAAACTCAGGAAGTATCTAGCAGAAGAATCTTAATATAAGAGTCGATGCCAGATGTGTAAACATGGAAAATTACAGGCTTATAGATAAACAGCAAGTACAACCTAACACGGGTAGTTAATGAGATTACCACCATCAGTACACGTTAAAATCTATCCCCACCCTCCCAACCCTCGTTAAATAACAGCAACAAAGATAGACCCCGGTTCTTACTTTAAAGATATCTTCAGAAGCAATTGAATACGCAGTAAAGTAGGCCGAAATATAAAAATCTTCAGATCTAGTACAAAAATGGAGTGGAAGGAGAAATATGGGGCTAAGTAAAAGATTTAGAAGAAATATGGTCTACACGAGACGACTAAAAAAAAAAGTATTAGTCAGGCAATAGCGAAATTTCCAAAGAATCAGTGATAGACATGACTAGAGTCAGGTAAAGGATGATACCCTTTTGAACTAAGAAACAAAGACATAGACCGCAGAAGTTCCGGGTTTAGAATAAAATAGAAAAAGAAGATAAAAAGACCAGTAAAATACTTAGAGATATGAATGTCTTAATAGAACGACAATGGAAAGGATATTAAATAGATGATGATGAATGTACACAAATACAAGAATAAACTTTATATAGTTAAGATTAGTAGTACTACGGAATAGCAGATTTTATTAATGTCGAAATAAGATTGAAATCCTATCAGATAGTAACAAAAGAAAAGTATTAAGTACAACTAATAAGTTCCCATACTGTGCAATAAGAATAAATATGACAAGTAATGGATTTATTGAGGAACAACATAGGGATGCCCAAAAAAACTAGATGAGACTATATGAATAACAGAAGAAAGAAATTTTAAGAACAAGAAGGATAAAGGAACAAGTTGGTGTAAAAAAAGGATAATCAGATTTATATTCGCAACGAATATAAAGATGAAGACAGTAGAACCTAAAGGTTGAAGCCCATAAGTAATTGGAAGTTAGCAATAAAGAAATAGACAGTTAAGAAGTCAAACTAAGAGAGTAAATGCCTAGCCAAACTAAGCAAGTAGAACTGGAAATGTATTGAGACGATTGTTTTTATTAGCAATAAGGAATGTCTTTGTATATTTTTGTTTCAAAGTATAAAAGATACCTTCAGTAGGACTATTAATGGAGTTATATTATAAAAGAAAGTGAGGAACTTGGGATATATTAAAACCGAAGAAAACAAAAAGGTTATTGACTGTGGTACAAAGTATAATAGAAATATGATAGCTGCAAGAGAAATAAGAGATGAAAATAAGCAATTCCTGTAGAACAGTCGTGGATAGACCCATATTAGCATAAATGCAACAAGATCATTTGGGATTCTACAAGTTGAATATACTTTCGTGAAGAAAAATATAGAATGAATAGTTATCCAAGAAGTCTTAAAGAAGTATTAAGCCTTAAAGGAAAGAAAGAAATAAGTAAAAGATAATCATAAAGTGTCATATAGAAAAAAGTAACCCCATATACCAGTTTGAGAAGAACAAGAGTTCAGAGTTTAAGAATAAAGTTATATCTTGCTAGGATTTCATCAAGAGGAAGAATAAGAGATGGTTGAATACATCTCTGTATAAATAGTGTGTAGATAATATGAACTATGTTTTTATATACGAATGAAGAGTTCTAAATAGAACTTCAAGGAATTAAGCTTTCGGCTGTGTAAACCAAATAAGGTATATCAAGCCAAGAAATTCCCAAAGGTTGCAGTACCAAGCTCAGTATTAGAAAGGATTCGAGGACGAATCCTAATTAAGGGGGGAGAATTTGTAATGATCGGGAATCTCAATTACTGTTATGAGGTGAGGCGAGTGTCACATAACATAAATTATGTATGAACACATATACACTCATGAAATGACCTTGGGGACAATCGATATATTTCTCGAAATTTCGATACGAAATTGTACGATGTTTCATTTCAGCCCATGGTGTTTGTGTCATAACATTCTCATACGAACTATAATTTTTATGAATTTTCTATCGTCGGAAATCAGAGATCGAGACATACAACTTTCACGTTGAATATTTTTCTAAACTCGAATCGGAAATAGGTTGAAAATGCAGATAAAAAATTTGGATGAATAGTGACTTGTGGACTTATTGTAGGCATTATATTTTTGCATATAAGTCCCGATGATGAGCCTCATATGGAGGCACTACCCTTTAAGTTGCGGAAGTCGCGTTAAACAGACGTCGGAAGGGAAAACTCAATACCTTGTTGGATTTAATTCGTTTCCTTAGCCATGGGCTCGCTCGTTGGATCTCTGTTTTAACTGTTAGACTCGGCCCAAAAATTCCCGCACCCATCCAAAGCCCATTTCGCCCAAGCCCAATCCAAAAATAATTAAAACATTTAAAACACATGTCACAAATTAAATTAAATCTAATAAAATCAAATCCAATTAAAATCAAAATAAATAACATTCCTAAATTAAATAAATCCCCTTCCTAATTTAAAGAAATCATTTCCTTATAACAAACTAATTAAATCTTCCCCATGATCACACAATCTCCATTTCCTACCCATACAAGGACAACCATAACCCACTCCTATAAAAAGACACACAAACCAAACCTTTGAGACCTAGAGCTCATTCATGGTAATGAGCCTAGACACATTCACGCCCTAACTGTCTTCTTCCTCCATCTTCTTTCTCTCACTCCTCTCGGCAAGAAACCATAATATCACTCTCTCTCCTTTAAAGCTTCTTCATGGCAGCCCTCCCTCACAAAACCTAACACACGTCCCCCCTCACTGGGTCTTATTTTTTCATGCACACCTCTCCCTTGAACCCTAGGAACCTGCTATCTCCTTCCTCTCTCAGCAAGACAGAACCAGAAACCCTCACCTCTCACGTACACAATCCTTAAGCCACTCATTCTCTCTCCCATCTCTCTCTATTCCACTCTCTCGGCCTCACCATACTAGGAAACCCTAAACAATCTTCCATCTCGCTACTGCGTTCTTCACATTCTCTCTCTCAACAAACTGACTTCCCAAACACGTGAACCTAGCCACCCATAAGAACCTTGCCAACAGACCCGAAACGTAACTCACAAAACATCATCAATCACTTCTCTCCTCACACCGACGCAAATCACTAAACACTCACCGAAAAAAGTCACACAAGCCACCAGCTCCTCACGCTCAGCACCCTCACAAATATAAAAAGCACACAACCCATTAATCAACCACCTTCACGCAGACCTTCAGCCATGCAACCCTAAAACAGCCCCTTATCAAACTACCAAACCAGTAACAAAAATAACCCTGAAACCGTGACCCTAATCACCCAAAAACAGTCCCAGAAACACCCCAAAACTGAGCTAAAAAACAGTCAAAAATCACCTCTGAAAACTGTCCAGAAAATAACCCAAAACAGTGAATAAAAATAGAGAAAACAGCGAGCGGAAACAGTGAACCAGTGAAAGCAGCGGAAACAGAGAAAATGGCAGTGAAAACAGTGGAAACAACGAACTAGTGAAAACCGCAGAAATATCAACCCTTCCAGCGATGTCCTAACGCACTCCCGAGAAGCGACTTAAAAAGTAAGACCTGAGGGCACCCTTTATTGTATTTTATTTTGTCGTCCTGGAAATGTCATGCTTGGTTGGACGTGGAATACGTCCAACCGGGTATGCGAAATCCTATATTGAAAACGGCCGAGTTCTTTGGTCACATATTTATTATTCCGTATTTATTTTGCATCATTAGTCTTTTATTATTTCGCATTTAATTTCCGTTTATTGTTGTTTTTATTATTCCGTATTTATTTTGCATAATTAGTCTTTTATTATTTCACATTTAATTTCCATTTATTTTTGTTTTATTATTTCGTATTTGTTTTGTTCTCTTCGATTATTTATAGTTATATGCTTTATCATATTTCATGCATGTCAACATTGGGTTCATGATTGCGTTAATGATTGTTTGGTTATCCTCTCGCGGTATATCGGATGGAAACCCAGACATAAATTCCGTAGCCGAATCTGAATGGACGGTAGTGCGGTCTGTACTTGGGATACAACTCCATGTACCGCTTGAGAAAACGTTCACGCATATGTTTATTGGATTGTGTGCTCGCTTTTATTTCATTTACTTCTATGCATGCAAACTTAGATATAGGTTTTACCCCTATGTATGCAAACTTAGATATAGGTTGTATGCAAACTTAGATAAAAGGTTATTCTTGCATGTGTAGGTTGCGTAGATTTAATTATATTATCGCATAAATCCGTTCATTACAAGTGGCATAAGTAAGGGACCATTTCGAACCCAACGGCTTGAGGTCTTCCCTTGCGAGGGGTGAGTGCGGCCTTAAATCATTTCCCAGTTCACGTTGGGTGGTGACTCATTTATTCTCCGGTTTAGTCCCCCACGGGCTACTCCGTACTCCCAACCGGGCAGCGAGCCTGGAATAGCGTCACCGATTTCTTTGTCCTACAGTCTGGCGACTCCACTGGGGATAGAGAATTGGCCCCGAAACAATGTCTTGTTATGTTTGTGATTTGTGCTTTAGTTAACCGTGTCTACCGTAGGTTGAAAGGTTTATTAAAGGCATTATTAAAAGCTAGGTAGTGGTTTGGTGTCTTCTTTCATTCACTACCTTTCTATGGCTGAAGGGAAAAGCTGTGAAGGCACCTAGATAATCATTTGCCCGAAGCTTACAGTGAAGAACTAATTTGGAGGACCTATTGTTTATTCCTTTCACTAAGGCGATAAGAGCCTAAGAGGCTTGGTATTTAAGAGAGTCCGCTCCACCATCTCTCTGGGGAATCTCCAATAAGAAATCCATTTGACAGTCAGTCATGTATCATCCTCGTTGGCACGTACCTTAGCATATAAAAAAGGTGCGCTCACTTGGTCGCTCGAACCCTTGAGTGGGGAGACCTAGTTGTGAGCAACCCTTCACCACCGGGAGCCTTTGTCTACACTCCCATAAACCCACATGTGAACCATAGTTGTATGACCGATAGAAATCATCCCTTTATGCTTGTGTTTGGGACCATCATCATT
Source organism: Zanthoxylum bungeanum (assembly GCA_019454045.1). Classification (NCBI taxonomy): domain Eukaryota; kingdom Viridiplantae; phylum Streptophyta; class Magnoliopsida; order Sapindales; family Rutaceae; genus Zanthoxylum; species Zanthoxylum bungeanum. The sequence continues at coordinate 26,689 of SKCR01046941.1, read as the reverse complement.
TGGATTCAGTTGGACTTCTTGTCGTGAGATGTGAACTTGTTGGGCCACTTACACTGGGACGAGTTTGTGCCTTATAAAAATTGGGCCAAAAGTTTCTAAAATGTCGATGGGCCACTTTGTGTTTGGGCCCCTATCATTTGAAGTTGTTTAGCCACGTTATCGTAAAAGTGTAAACCTGTTGGGCCTTTTGCAATTGGGACAAGTTTGCACCTCGCAATAATGTGATAGAATGCTTTAAAATGATAATGGAACAACTTGTATGAAAACCTTGATGGGCTTAGAAGATCCAAACATGATCCAAATACTTCAGAAGCATGAGTCCTATATCTATTTTGATAACCACTTGTATCTCATGCATACACGCATCATGCTAACCCCTTGTCTTAGAAGCCATCATAGATATCTGTTGGGTTAGAAAAGAAAGACTTGTCAAGAAGAGTTTAGCAAACCTGGATGTCGGGGAAAAAGAAACCGAGAAACAGAAAACTTTATGGAAAAGATAGAAAGACCATTGGGGGGCCTTCAGAAAAAAAAACCAAAAAAAAAGAGAGAAAAAAAAAGAAAAAAATTTTGTTTGTTCTTAGCCCTTAATAGTTAGGTATAAGTCCAATGATGAAATCGTTTGCTTTAGGGAGAAATCTTAGAAATGATAAACTATTGATGTGCTTTTATCTGATACTTTGAGTGATTGATCTATGTTAGACTCGTAAGCACTTCACTATAGGTTCTTAGCGGTGAAAACCTGAGTAGTTGGCAAGGTGACTAGTTGAAGAAATTGTAGGTCGGTGAATGACTGTTTGCTTAGATGTCTATCTTGATTTGCTTATGTTATGATGTGTGGTACGGTTGAAAATGAAAGAAAAGTCTCTAAAGAAAAGAATTGAACCACCTATAACCGATAAGCGTGAAGCTACCAATGGGCGAGTATTAGGACCACCATGAGGAGAAATGCTACCTTAAAGGGTAGGTGTGTTGAAAAAAAAGAAAGAAAGAAAAAAAAAGAAAAAAAGAAGTTCAAAACGAAAAGGAAAAAGAGAGAGACAAAAGAGAAAGAAAACCATACCACATTGAGCACAGAAAAGCAACTGCAGGCATAATTGAGACATCTAGGTTGGTTTGACCCATCGATCCCAATTTTTTGACGAAATCATTGAGTTGGCTTACCTGGGGATGAATCTGCAAAGAAACCTTTGCACACACACACTTTGAGTCTGGCTTAGATCATTTATTCAAAGGCTTGGATTTGAGTTGCATTGAATGTTTTGAAGGTTCTCTGGTTTCAATACTGGACATTCTTTGAGGGCAATAAGATGTGTAACTATTGGGATCGTATCATGTAATATAGTATGATATGGAATGTCACACCACATGGTCCACATTGACCTAGTGCAAATATAGAGAGCAGAAAGCTAAGCCAAGTCTGGAGGCGACCAGTCTACCACCCCGGGAATAAGGGATATATCGAGAACTTGAGCAATGATACTAAAGAGAACTGAACAAACACAAGAAGAGAGTCGGCAGAAAGCAGACCCAGGGGGCGATTATAGACTTTTGTAGGCAAATGACACCAAAGAGCACAAAGAATGCCTAACCCATCGGAATAGGAAACACATCCATGCATACATACATACACGTCACATGCACGTAATTTTTTTCTTGTTTCTGTTTGCAGGTTTTGAAGAAAAAGAAAAGGCGAAAAAGACAAGCAGTTTCGGGAATGAATCCAAAGGTCGAGGCACACCTCATCAGTAGTTTTTGGGGATGAGTCCTAAGATCGAGGCCCATATTATCGGCAGCTCCGGGAATGGAGCATGGGTCAAGGCCCATATCATCACATACCGGGAATGGCGCTCTCCGGGAATGGAGCATGGGTCGAGGCCCACATCAGCGATGCCGGGAATGGCGCTCTAGGAATGAAGCATGGGTCGAGGCCTATATCATCATTGCCGGGAATGACGCTCCGGGAATGGAGCATGGGTCGAGGCCCACATCAGCGATGCTGGGAATGGCGCTCCGGGAATAGAGCATGGGTCGAGGCCCATATCATCACATGTCGGGAATGGCTATCCGGAATGGAGCATGGGTCGAGGCCCACATCAGCGATGCTGGGAATGGCGCTCCGGGAATAGAGCATGGGTCGAGGCCCATATCATCACATGTCGGGAATGGCTATCCGGGAATGGAGCATGGGCCGAGGCCCACAACCGCAATGCCTCAGGAATGAGGTTTAGCATGCACGGGAATAGCGTTCGGGAATGGAGCAAGGTTCGGAAGGGGACCAGCGACGCCTCGGGAATGAGGTTTAGCATGCCGGGAATGGCACTCTGGGAATGGAGCAAGGTTCGGATGGGGACAACAACTTATCAACACAGTTTGGGAATAAAGCCCAGGGAAAAAAGCCCACATTCGATGGTTCGGGAACAAAGCCTAGGTATTGAAGCACCTCGCCACCATATCAGCTCAGTCCGGTAGTGATTCCTAGAGATCACAGCATCTTGCAGGGATGAACCTCAGGGGTCGCAGCACATCACCACCAGATCAACTCATCGTTTCGAAGCAACAGGCAAGTCAAGCAGCTCAGCGACAAGCCAGGTAAGTAAAAATGCATGCATAACTTTGAAAGGATTGTCATTGTCACACACCGCAGAAGTCCCATCAAAGTGGGGGCGACTGTAGGCACTGCATTTTTTTATATAAGTCCCGATGATGAGCCTCGTATGGAGGCACTACCCTTTAAGTTGCGGAAGTCACGGGAAACGGACGTCGGAAGGGAAAACTCAATACCTTGTTGGATTTAATTCATTTGCTTAGCCTCGGGTAGCTCGTTGAATCTCTGCTTTCCACTGTTAGACTCGGCCCAAAAATCCCCGCACATGTCACAAATTAAATTAAATCTAATCAAATAAAATAAATTAAATTAAATCCAATTAAAACAAAAACAAATCACATTCATAAATTAAATAAATCCCCTTCCTAATTTAAAGAAATCATTTCCTTATAACAAACTAATTAAATCTTCCCCATGATCACACAATCTCCATTTCCTACCCATACAAGGACAACCCTAACCCACTCCTATAAAAAGACACACAAACCAAACATTTGAGACCTAGAGCTCATTCATGGTAATGAGCCTAGACACATTCACGCCCTAACTGTATTCTTCCTCCATCTTCTTTCTCTCTCTCCTCTCGGCAAGAAACCCTAACAACACTCTCTCTCCTTTAAAGCTTCTTCATGGCAGCCCTCCCTCACAAAACCTAACCACACGTCCCCCTCAATGGGTCTTATTCTTCATGCACACACCTCTCCCTTGAACCCTAGGAACCTGCTATCTCCTTCCTCTCCCGGCAAGACAGAACCAGAAACCCTCACCTCTCACGTACACAAAATCCTTACCACTACTTCTCTCTCCCATCTCTCTCTATTCCACTCACTCGGCTCACCATACTAGGAAACCCTAAACAATCTTCCCCCTCGCTACTGCGTTCTTCACCTTCTCTCTCTCAACAAACTGACTTCCCAAACACGTGAACCTAGCCACCCATAAGAACCTTGCCAACAGACACGAAACGTAACTCAAAAAACATCATCAATCACGTCTCTCACCTCACACCGACACAAATCACTAAACACTCACCAACAAAAGTCACACAAGCCACCAACTCCTCACGCTCAGCACCCTCACAAACATAAAATGCACACAGCCCATTAATCAACCACCTTCACGCAGACCTTCAGCCATGCAACCCTCAAAACACCCCCCTATCAAACTGCCAAACCAGTAACAAAAATAACCCTGAAACCGTGACCCTAATCACCCAAAACCAGTCCCAGAAACACCACAAAATCGGACAAAAAACAGTGCAAAATCACCCCTTAAAATAGTCCAGAAAATAACCCAAAACAGTGAACAAAAATAGAGAAAACAGCGAGTGGAAACAGTGAACCAGTGGAAGCAGTGAAAACAGAGAAAATAGTAGTGAAAACAGTGGAAATAGCGAACCAGTGAAGTGAAGACGTGAAACATCAACCCTTCCGGCGACGTTCTAACGCACTCCCGAGAAGTGACTTAAAAGGTAAGACCTGAGGGCACCCTTTATTGTATTTTATTTTGTCGTCCTGGAAACGGCATGCTTGGTTGGAGGTGGAATACGTCCAACCGGGTATGCGAAGTCCTATATTGAAAACGGACGAGTTCTTTGGTCACATATTCATTATTCCGCATTTATTTTGCATCATTAGTCTTTTATTATTTCGCATTTAATTTCCGTTTATTGTTGTTTTATTATTCCGCATTTATTTTGCATCATTAGTATTTTATTATTTCGTATTTAATTTCTGTTTATTGTTGTTTTATTATTCCGCATTTGTTTTGTTCTCTTCGGTTATTTATAGTTATATGCTTTTATCATATTTCATGCATGTCAACATTGGGTCCATGATTGCGTTAATGATTGTTTGGTTATCCTCTCGCGGTATATCGGATGGAAACCCAGACATAAATTTTGTAGCCGAATCCGAATGGACGGTAGTGCGGTCTGTACTTGGGATACAACTCCACGTACCACTTGAGAAAATGTTCACGCATATGTTCATGGGATTGTGTGCTCTCTTTTATTTCATTTACTTATATGCATGCAAACTTAGATATAGGTTTTACCCTTATGTATGCAAACTTAGATATAGGTTGTATGCAAACTTAGATAAATGTTATTCTTGCATGTGTAGGTTGCGTAGACTTGGTTATATTATCGCATAAACCCGTTCATTACAAGTGGCATAAGTAAGGGACCATTCCGAACCCAACGGTTTGAGGTCTTCCCTTGCGAGGGGTGAGTGCGGCCTTAAATCATTTCCCAGTTCATGCTGGGTGGCGACTCCTTTATTCTCTGGTTTAGTCCCCCGTGGGCTTCCGTACTCCCAATCGGCCGCTAGTCCAGAACAACGTCGCTGATTTCCGTGTCCTACAGTCTGGCGACTCCACTGGGGATAGAGAATGGCCCCGAAACAATGTCTTGTAATGTTTGTGATTTGTGCTTTAGTTAACCCTGTCTACCGTGGGTTGAAGGGGTTTAATTAAAGGCATTATTAAAAGCTAGGTAATGGTTTGGTGTCTTCCTTCACTCACTACCTTTCTATGGCTGAAGGGAAAAGCTGTGAAGGCACCTAGATAATCATTTACCCGAAGCTTACCGTGACGAACTAATTTGGAGGACCTATTTTTTATTCCTGTCACCAAGGCGATAAGAGCCTAAGAGGCTTGGGTATTTAAGAGAGTCTGCTCCACCCTCCCTCTGGGGAATCTTCAATAAGAAATCCATTTGACAATCAGTCATGTATCATCACTCATTGGCACGTACCTTAGCGTATAAAAAATGTGCGCTCACTTGGTCGCTCGAACCCTTGAGTGGGGAGACCTAGTTGTGAGCAATCCTTCGCCACTGGGAGCCTTTGTCTACACTCCTATAAACCCACATATGAACCGTAGTTGTATGACCGATAGAAATCATCCCTTTATGCTTGTGTTTGGGACAATCATCATTTGGATTCAGTTGGACTTCTTGTCGTGAGATGTGAACTTGTTGGGCCACTTAAACTGGGACGAGTTTGTGCCTTATAACAATTAGGCCAAAAGCTTCTAAAATGCTGATGGGCCACTCTGTGTTTGGGCCCCCTATAATTTGAAGTTGTTTAGCCACGTTATCGTAAAAGTGTAAACCTGTTGGGCCTTTTGCAATGGGGACAAGTTTGCACCTCGCAATAATGTGATTGAATGCTTTAAAATGATAATGGACCAACTTGTATGAAAACCTTGATGGGCTTAGAAGATCCAAACATGATCCAAATACACGTCAATTACAATGAAATAGTTGAAAAACCCCTTGTAGCGATAATAGTTTCGAAGTGTATTCTACGATATGTATTCTAACTAAGTTGCACATTAAAGGTTATCGCATGTACCACAAATTCTTTCGGTGAAGTGAAGTTCTGCCAGTCAAATTCCAAATCAATGAGTGGACATACACATTTTTTCTTAAATTGATATTACATTATCTTTGTTTTAAATATCAGACTTACATTTTCTGCGTTTAGGATGTTAGCCAAGTTTGTTTTGTATTATATTGTAATTAAGCATGTTCCGAGAAATATTTTAGAAAAATATGTTTTCAAAAGCATGGTCTTATATTTTCGAGGCATGAGGGAAAATCCACCTCAATATGTAACTTGATTCAGATATGGAATTGACGGAGAGAACATGTGCACATGTAGAGGACTGGGGGGACGGCGATACGTAACGCCCCCAGATCCTAGTTCAGGACTAGGGATGACAGATGCCCCTAGATCCTAGATTCAGAGCTTGGAGGGTAGCATAGATCTGAACCCCCAATTCTAGTTCAATGACTTGGGGGACGATGATACGTAACGCCCTAAGACCACTAGTTTCAGGGACAAGTAGTGGCATGCTTTGTGGGACGGCGATATGTAATGCCCCAATGTCATGGATTTTCACTTTTGGCTCTAGTTAGGCGTATGTGGGGACGGCGATACGTAACGCCCCTATACGTCAGGTTTTTCAGAGACAATTTTCAGAAACAAATATTTCAAAATTAGTTTTCAAAGACAGACTTTTAGAAAAGATAGTTTTACAAAGAAAAGTTTTCTAGAAATACAGTTTTCAGAGAAAGCACATTTCAGAAAATTTTTCCAGAAAGAAAGAAGTTATTTTCAGTTAATGAAAGCAATTTTAGAAAGGATAATTTGAGAAGACTTGGGTTTTAGAACCATGTACTTTCAAAAGCATTTTAGTACCTATTTTTAAAACTGTCCGCTCACTTAGATTGTTCAAACGATCCAATCCCCCCACTCTAGTTTCTTCGTTTTGCAGGTTTCTTGGAGGACGAACTCGGAAGGATGGACACTGATAGCAGTCACTAGGGTTTCGGTCCACCGGGTCAAGTCAGAAATAGAGTTCAGTCAAGTCAAGTATTTTCTAGTTATAAATATTTTGTATAACAAAGTTGCATTTGAGTATTCATGTATAGAGTTGTAATATATATGATATTGCTAGTTCAGTCGTACGTATGTTATTTTACGAGCTATGTTGTGGTTTTGGGCAATGGTCCAATATGTGAAAATATATTGATAAAAGTATCAGTATTGTTTACAATTAGAAAGTCAGTGGCTTAGGGGATAGTACGGTCTATTCTCTGCCGGTAACTGTAGGGGTTTTATGGCGAAAATCCGGTAACGCAGAGGAATCGCGGAAAATCAAAATATTTCGATTTCAAAATTTTTCTTGGATCAATTAAATAAACTTATTTATTTAATTATCCAATTATCAAATTCTGAAAAATTACACAAGAAATCAAATTTCTTGGTAATTACCGAATTGCCCCATAACTTTGCAAATTGATCATTTTAGTCCCAAAAATGTCAAATATAATTTTGGATGATTTTAATTCATTTCTAAAATGATTTCCAACAAGTCTAACTCATCAAAATCAGATTGCAACAAAATCCCAAATTTTAGTCAAATTGCCGAGACTACCCCAGAAAAATTCAGATTTTGCAATTTAGTCCTTTCATGTTCAAAACATGCCAAGATCATATCCAATCAACCCAAAACTTTATATGCATCATATACATAATATAATACATCTCATATATGAAAATACCCAAATTTGGAAAGGGTTAAGAACAATAATTTTACAATTTCCTCAAATTGATAAATATTACCAAATCTTTTAAATCCAACACTTTAATTCATTCTTTATCACACCAAACAAGTATCACCACTTTTAAATAACTCTAGAACAATTCTATGTCACCAAGAAGTGGCTCAACAACTCTAAAATGGAAACTTGATTATCAAATAATCAAAAGAGAGCTTATGAAACCATTTCAAGCTCACTTGGAAACCAAACATGGATACATCTTTCATTCAAGTTCACAACCAATTAAAACACAAACTATAAGTGTAGAGACAACATCCTAGCAAAACATATTGAAGCTAAGCATGTTAGAAACATTTTCTATGTTGAAGGCTTTAAAGAAAAACTTACAAAAATAAAGATTTTCCAAGCTTTCTTCTTTTACCTTAAAGCCTTTTTCTCTCAACTCTTTTGTGTTTATTTTTTTGTAACTTATGAACTTATATACCCTAAAAATGAAACAAAACAACTTATACCTCCTCCAAAAGGGCTTGGCTGAATTTGGTATAAGGTAAAATATCTAGATATTTATTTTTGTTTCATTAATTTGCTTTATCAAGTTGTGTTTTAAATCATTACAACTTTAATGAATTATTCAACAAGTCAACAAAAGCAACTAAAAGCATTTCCATAAATATAAAAACTTAGGATATTCATATTTTTAATTAATTTAATTATTTAACAATTAAATATATATATATTATATTTACATTAAATATCCAAATACATATATATTTATGATATTAGTCAAATATCTCAATTTGGAAATTAATTAATGTGTATTTAACAAAATCTATCATTAAGTACAAATACATAATAATTAGGAAATGACTATTAGGTCTCTTTGCATGTATTTTTCGTTTAACCTTTAAACGACTTATAAATAATCAATATTATTCATAAAAATTGCCCTAGTGCTCTACGAGTATATTTCACTAGTGAGACTCTCTAGGTTCAGGCATATCCGTCACGAAATCCAATTTCGTGTTAATAATTTACCCATCCTTAAATTATGACGACCACAGATAAACTCGCTGAATCATACAGGTCGAGGTCATGGCATATGTATAATTCCTCTGTCACAGATATCCGGATTTATCCCAGAGATATAGATGTAAATGTCAAATCTCTATAGGGACTATCCCGTCGACGTCTCTATTAGCAATTTCTAAAAGAACACTTAAAACTGACTTCCAAAGTGTACCACAGGCCCATGGTTTTTATCTGATTGCTAATCATAAATGGACTACCTATGCTCTGTACACAGAACTGACAGATCCTATCTCAACACATACAGGACACCCTGAGGATCTATCCACACCCAACGAACATGTGGAGGTCTAATCTAAATAGATCGGTGACGTGACTGCCATCTAAGTATGGAAGATGTCTCATGTGCCCACAATGGTATCTCAAGTCGAAGAATCATAAATGCTACTCAACCCGAGAATATTCTTATTGACGTTAGTGTACCATCCATTAAGAATCTTCGGTGAGTCGTTCAGTGTTTATCCGCTATAAACACCTACACGTCTATACGAGTCTCCAAGACTCATGGTTCATTGAGAAACCATTGGAATAATATATTCCAGTATACGACATGTACCGGTCTCAACAGGTTTACTTTACTGACCAAGTAGTGTAAACCTTGACCAGGAACTGTCTAAGAATGACAACGTCATGATACGACTCAATATCAGTTGCGACGCTTTTGCAACTGTATCATGACTAATCATCCTAAGGTCTTTTACGTCTTTACCATATAAGAAGATATATTATATTATAGAAACTGCTCATTTTATTTATAATAAAATGTTTACAGTAGTATTTTCAAGGAAATACAACGGGAAATTGGCGCTCTGAGCACCAACCCAAACACAATCTCCCACTTGTTCTATTGCCAATATCGATTGTATCTAATACCAATCGACTCCACATGTTTATCAAATAACTTCGGAGGTATGGCTTTCGTAAGCGGGTCTGCTACAATATCTTCACTCGGTACCTTACACATGATAATATCCCCTCGCGACACAATCTCTCGAATGATATGGTACTTTCTTTCCACATGCTTCGACTTCTGATGCACCCTCGGTTCTTTTATTTGCGCAATGGATCCAGTATTATCACAGTATAAGGGAATCACATTCTCGATACTTAGGACAACTCCCAATTTTGTGATAAAGTTCCAGCTTCCTTTGCATCTTCATAAGCTGTAATATATTCCGCCTCTATGGTGGAATCTGCTGTGGACCCCTGTTTGGAACTCTTCCAGCAAAATGCACCTCTGTTAAGGGTAAAGACAAGTCCAGATGTAGACTTTCTATCATCGAGATCCGATTGGAAGTCGGAATCCGTATACCCGTTAACTTGCAGTTCACTTCCTCCATAAATTATCAACTTATCCTTAGAACCTTTAAGATACTTCAGGATATGTTTAATGGTCATCCAATGGTCATTGTCTGGGTTGGACCGATGTCTACTGGTTACGCTAACAGCGAAACTGATATCAGGCCTAGTATATAACATGACATACATTATGCTACCCAAACACGAATCATAAGATTGGTTAGACATTCTAACATTCTCATCTTCTGTTTGTGGACTCATATTCTTTGAAAGAAGAATCCTATGTCTGAACGGTATATTTTCTGTCTTACAGTTACCAAAATTATACCGTTCCAAGATCTTATCTATGTACGTCGATTGGAATAACCCAATCAGCTTCCTCTCTCTATCTTTATAGAGTTTTATGCCTAAAACATAGGAAGCTTCTCCCAGGTCCTTCATGGAGAAATTCTTACAGAGGTAAGCTTTGACGCCTTGCATCATCCCTATATCATTCCCAATGATTAGGATGTCGTCAACATAGAGGACTAAAAATATGACCATGCTCCCACTGGCCTTCTGATACACACATGATTCTTCCGAATTCTTAAGAAAACCAGACGATCTAATAATCTCGTCGAATCGAAGATTCCAACTTCGTGAAGCTTGTTTAAGTCCATAAATGGACTTTTTAAGCTTACATACCATGCCCGAGTTTTCACTGGACGCAAAACCTTCCGGCTGTTCCATATAGATTTATTCATCGAGAAATCCATTTAGAAAAGCTGTTTTTACATCCATTTGCCAAATCTCATAGTCATGATACGCAGCTATAGAAAGAAAAATCCTAATAGACTTAAACATTGCTACTGGTGAAAAAGTTTCATCGTAGTCGACGCCAGGTCGCTGTGTGTAACCTTTTGCTACCAGTCGGGCCGTATAGGTTTCAACTTTACCATCAAGCCCGCGCTTCCTCTTGTAAGCCCATTTACAACGGATAGGAACAATTCCTTCGGGAAGTGGAACCAAGTCCCAAACTTGATTCTCATGCATTGAGTTTAACTCGGATTTCATGGAACTTTACCATTAACGGAGTCGATGTCCAACATCGATTCTCTATAAGTAAAAGGATCAGTCTCTTCAACTAAGAGAACATCAAGACTCTTTTATTGTATCAAATACAAGCGTTCAAGAGGTCTAGATACCCTTTATGACCTACTGATTGTGTGTGTTGAGGTTTTTCATCTAATTGAACTTCAGGTTCCTCCGTTGGTTCGTTGTTTTTAGGTTGGACTTCATCAAGTTCAACCTGTCTATGATTACCTCCTTCTGACAAAAATTCTACTTCTAGAAATCTTGCGAAGCGAGCTACAAACACATTTCGATGCTCGGTATCATAGAATAGATAACCCTTCGTATTCGAAAGATATCTAACAAACCTAAACTTTTGCCCTCGAGGCGAAAGCTTATCTGGCTGAGTCATCATGGCATAGGCAGGACAACCCCAAACCTTAATATAACTAAGATTTGGTCTTCTACATGTCCATATCTCATACGGAGTCGTAGGAACAGCTTTTGAAGGAATCTTATTCAAAAGATGTGCAGCTGTTAAAAGAGAGTAGCCCCATAAGAAATAGGGCAAATCTGTAAAACTCAACATTGATCGGACCATATCCAATAAAGTCCAATTTCTTCTCTCAGACACTCCATTGTGCTGTGGAGTACTTGGAGGAGTATATTGAGCGAGAATCTCATTCTCCTTCATATAATCCATGAACTCACTGCTCATATATTCACCGCCTCGATCAGATCGAAGGCATTTAATATATTGACCAGTTTGTTTTTCCACTTCATTTCAGAACTCTTTGAACTTTTCTAAGGTTTCCGATTTATGTCGCATCAAATAGACATAACCGTACCGTGAAAGATCATCGGTAAAGGTAACGAAGTACGAATAACCACTGTGAGCAGTCTGACTTAGTGGACCATATACATCAGAATGTACGAGTTCCAGTAAGTTAGTGGCGCGGTGTCCAACACCAGAAAATGGGGCTTTGGTCATCTTACCCTGAATAAAAAGAGATATAATATTTGTTACACATCCCGGTACAACGTAGCAATCATACAACAAAAGTTTCCTATTCGGTAAATGGATCTCGCATACTCCCACTGCAACCGCATCCAGAGAGTCTCCACTCCCAAAACACAATTGCATCTCTCCAGGCTTCAGTTTCTTACTTTCCTTCAGCACCTGCAATGAATTGCAAATGTGAACAGGACAAGCAGAATACAAAATCCAGCTGGATGTAACAGCTTCACAAGCCAGTGAGATATCAATAATTGGAAAAATAAATGTACCTGATGTAGATGCTCTCTCCTTCATTATCTGGGTAATATTGTCAGGACAGTTCATTTTCCAGTGCTCAACTTTACTGCAGTGATGGCATTTATTTTCATAAGCCCTCTTGGGCTTTGTTATCTTTCCTTGCGGTTGAGAACCGAAACCCTTCTTCTTATTCGCTTTCGTCTTCTTTTCCTTTGACCAGGTCTAGGAAGAAGTAGAAAGTGAAGTAGGTTTCGGAGGGCAAGTTGGTATTCCTTTCCTTAGGTTCTCTTCCGCCGTGATCAGCATCCTATGCAGCTCATGGTAGGAACAGATAATCCCATTCATGTTGAAGTACATCACGAATTGGCGATAAGAAGTTGAGAGCGAACCAAGAATGACACTCCTACCAAGAATGTCATTCAGAGGGAGATTATGTTGCCTCAGTTGATCGATCAAATCTATCATGTGAAGAACATGCGAGCTCACAGCTTGCCCCTCGTCCAGTCGCGCATGGAACAGTTCCATCGTAACTTTATGAACAACAATTTATTCTTGGTTCATGAACGATTCTCTTAATCGCATCATCATATTATACGAATTTGTCATGCCATGGTATTGTTTCTTGAGTCACGGTGCCAGTGAACTTAAAATATATGATTTAAATTTTAAATCATCATCTTTCCAAGCTTGGAAAACTTGGTGTTCCTCCGGTGTTGTGTCCTCAGACACAGCAAGGGGCAGCGGACCCTCAAGAACATATCATAACTTCTTGGAATCAAGGACAATCATTAAATCCAAATCCCAATCGGTGAAGTTCTCAGCGCCTTTAAGTTTATTCGTATTCAATATACGCGTAAACGGATTAGTCAATTGTGCCGCCATCGTAAATCTATCTTATAGATTACGAAAAACGGTTAGCAGATATAAAGCAGTTCTATATAATATCAAAAGCATTAACTAGATCATAGATTTTTAATCTAAAAATGTCATTCCACTAAATTATGCAATATTGTAATCCCCAAACAGAATACAAAGATTTAATAATTAAATTAAATACAAATAGTGAAAGGTGGATCCTATGAATATATTTTAGCTCACAGCTTTGGCACGGTCTCACCTACGTATATTCATCAGGTAGACAACTCCTTGTCAATCACTCAATAGTGACTCATGGGTTTCTGGTCCGGGTCGTTTCTCGTTGTGCAGCTTTGGCACGTTCACAAAGAGACATGCCAAGGTTAAACTCATCAATGATAAACTCAAGCTACTTGCGTAACCCTTGACAACTTTGGCACGTTCAGGATTCCACTTTTGCTTGAATTTATCTAGTATCTGATATACATCTGACATAAATAAATTTCTATCGGCTACACTCTCACAGCTTTGGCACGGTCTCGGATGTAGTCACAAAAAATTATCCATAAACCGTATTGACAAGATGGACCATGTAATATGCATCAAATACATAATTAACATAAACCTTATTAATTAGAGATTTTTCGCAAAAGATGTTTTTTACTTTATTTAATAAAATTAAATAAACAAATTCATACATCAAGTAAAGACTAAATTAAAAATTAAATTTAAAAGGCATAATCATATTAGGGTGGCCAGAATCAGACTCGCTCTAATACCATTTTGTATGGGTTTTATGGCGAAAATCCGATAACGCAGCGGAATCGCGGAAAATCAAAATTTTCCGATTTCAAAATCTTGCTTGGATCAATTCAATAAACTTATTTATTTAATTATCCAATTATCAAATTCTAAAAATTTACACAAGAAATCAAATTTCTTGATAATTACCGAATTACCCCATAACTTTGCAAATTGATCATTTTAGTCCTAAAATTGTCAAATACAATTTTGGATGATTCTAAATTATTTCTAAAATGATTTCTAACAAGTCCAACTCATCAAAATCAGATTGCAACCAAATCCCCAATTTTAGTCAAATTGCCGAGACTACCCCAGAAAAATTCAGATTTTGTAATTTAGTTCTTTTATATTCAAAACATGCCAAGATCAAATTCAATCAACCCAAAAATTTATATGCATATACACACACTATAATATATATCATATATGAAAAGAGCCAAATTTGGAAAGGGTTAAGAACCTTAATTTTATAATTTCCTCAAATTGACAAATATGACCAAATCTTTTAAATCCAACACTTTAATTCACTCGTTATCACACCAAACAAGTCTCACCACTTTGAAATAACTCTAGAACAATTCATATCCTCTGTCAGGAAGATCATTCTATTAGCAGTAGCAGCTTCAATAGATGGTTGGCCATGTTGATTGGTCAATGCTGCTAGATGAGTCGTGAGGGATGACACTTGAGCTGTAAGTGCAACAATAGGATCCACCTCGTATATATCAGCCACCTTAGGCACAATAGTGCGTTCATTTGGCCATTGGAAGTTATTGATGGCCATCTCCTCTAATAAAGCATATGCGTCTTCAGTAGATTTCTTGAACAGAATTCCTCCAGCAGCTGCATCGACCATGGTCCTATTTGGACCATTCAACCCGTTGTAGAATAACTAAATCTAAACCTAGTCTTCAAAATTATGTTGTTGGTACCTCCTAAGTAGATCTTTAAAACGCTCTCAGGCCTCGTACATATTCTCATTCTCCAACTGCCTAAATATGCTAATTTATTTTCTCAATTGGGATGATTTAACTGGTGGAAAGAACCTCGCAAGAAATATTGTAGCCATATCCTGCCATATCATGATGCTCGCCTTCGGAATAGATTGCAGCACCCTCGCTTTATCCCTTAAAGAGAATGGGAACAAGCGTAGCTTGATGGTCTCTTTAGTGACTCCATTCGTCTTTATCGTATCCGCCATCTCCAAGAACATCCTTAAATGCACATTGGGATCCTCTACAGCTGAACCCCCAAAATGGTTCTTTTGCACCATGTTGATCGATGCAGGTGCAAGTGTACGGTGTCAAGTTTTAGTAAAGATAAGTGAAAGAGTGTCGAACCTACATGTATTGTATTCAACTCACACTAAGTACTATAATTAGTAAACCTAACTTTATTTAGAAAGCAACTAAATTAAGATTAAAAACTAAATAAAGAAGATATTAAAGGGTTTACTGAGGAGAAACCTAGATAAGAGAGATTCTAGAGTCTTATTTCACCTAACTTTTCCCCTATGTATTTGTTATGCCAATCAACTATTATTCAGTTTCTGAGTTTATAAGCCAATAATCCTAAGCTATTCTAACTCCCTCTTCTGAGTGCCGAGTGAATATATTTTCAATTACAGACTTCGATATCACTATAAAAATCTAGTAATTAACAATTCATTACGCTCTGTGATTTTTTATTAACGACTTCAAAGGGATTATAAATTCTCCCGAACTCTATAACACTCAAAGGTTATATTATCTAAATCCTATTCAAAATCCCTCTCTCCCGAGCGATAGATTCTAAACATTCATCATCTCAATTTGTGGCCAATAAACAAGAAGCATTAAACACAAAAGAATATAAATAAACTGAATCAAAGCTTCATAAAACTCAATTTGAAAAATAATACATAGGTTCAAGCATTGGCTACATCATCCTCTAGAATTATGGAGTTAGTTCATGACTAAAGATAAAAATAATGAGAGTAATGTCATGAACATAATGGAAATCATTAGAGTTTAAAGATAGAAACTAGAAGATTAAACCCGAATCGAATCCCTTCGCCTTCGGACGCACCGCATTTGTCTCCTTTTGTCGCTCCTCAATCCTCTTATTTGGATCTCTATAAAAATATGTGTTTTGAGTCTTGAGTTGTGTATTGGTCTCCTCTTTAGGGTTTTGGACGAGCTTATGTATTTATAGGGAAGTCCTGGAGTCCTTATACGTGTTAAACATTGAAAACTGAAGATTCTGGGCTTCTGTCGCAGCGTCGCGACACCGGAAGTGGCGATGCGACACCAAATCCTCGAGAATAATGTATTGAATCTGTCTGAGTGTCGCGACGCTACAATGGGCGTCGTGACGCCATGCCAAATTTCCAAGATGTGATTTTTCATGTATTATGCTTTCCTGTGTGCTTCATATGCTTCCGTAAGGTCCCAAAATAAGTCCATTTGCCCCAAGATCTATGTTTCAATGCTTCCTATCAATAAAACATAAAACAAAATACAAAATACAAAATAAAAAATAAAAAATACTTTAAATGATATGGAATCTAACAAAATAATAAGTTAAGAGTGCATGAATAAATTAGTATAAACCGCACTTATCAGCTTGAAAATGGAAAGAATGACATTACATGTGATAGGCTGATGAGCTGATCAATATAAAAGAGAATGTGATCTGATCAATATGATGTGAATGTTGGTAAAGAGAGGTTTAAGTCGAAATGATGAATGGAAGTCTTATGGTTGTTTGTTTCTTAGGAAAATGGAACCAAAACTAATCAGCGGATGAAGAATGGATGATAAAACAGAAACGAATGAGCTGTTTGTTTGATTCGAAAAGAGGAAGAAGGAAATACTGATTCTGATGTTCTGTTTGTTTGAATGACAAGCTTGAAAATAAAAAGAAAATCTACTACTACTTGTTTGACGTCTCTTAGACGTTTCACTTCTACTTGTTTAACGTCTCATGGACGATGGTATAGTACAAAGCATGAAGATAAACGAAATGTAAGTGAGACTGTTCTGTTTGAAAACAAAGAAAATAGACTGAAATGTTTGTATTTGTAATTGAATCGAAGAAGAAAAATATAAATATAAATCAGAACATTGAAATTTGATGATAATGGCGATGATTGGTTGGAAAATGTAAATCAAAACACTGAAATGTGATGATAATGGCGATGATTGGTTGGAAAATGTAAAAATAAAATAAAATAAAATAAATAATGATAAGAATCACTTGTTTTGAATTAGAGCTCTGAAATTTGCAGATGAAGATCATCCATAACAATTGAAAGTGACGAATAAAAATTGAAGATGATGGCCAAGGATCTTGTAACTCTGATACCGTGTAAAATCTCATGAAAGTGTGTTGTTCTTGTTGATTTATTTGCTGTTTGGAAAATAAGAAAATGTAAGAAAGTAAAGGAAAATGAAAATGCTCAAGAGACTACATTTTCATTAATTGGAATGATTACAAAATGATATAGAATTGTTGTTACAAATAATCTAAAATCAGCTCTCTATTTATAGCCAAATTTGACGCCTAAATTCTAATATTTGAATTTTGAATTATGGCTCCAATAGTTGAATATTTTAAATATTTGAATTATGAAGTCATTTTTGAATATTTGGAATATTTGAATTATAGCGTCACTTATCTCCATCATAGCATATCTGAGTCTGGTATCTGAGAATTTGATGCTAAGTGAGGTAGGGTATGTTATCTGAGATTCTTATGTTGAGTGTGAGATAGTCTGATTCTGAGGTTGCGGTAGAGTCTGATGTAGGGTCTGATTCTGAGATTGCGGTAGAGTCTGATATAGGATTTGATTATGAGGTGCGATAGAAACTGACTTTGAGGTTGCGGTAGAATCTGACTCTGAGGTATTGATTCAAACCCTGACCTGCAACACACATGCACAATTATTTATCATAATGCTATATTATCTAACATCTAATTATCACCAGAAATCTAACGTCTAATTATCACCATAACATCTCCTTTACACTTTCGTTACAAGCTACGGCTTCATCATTTCATATTCAGCTTCTTCATGTCTTCATCATATACAAATCACTTTCACAATCCTTAATCCTTAACAAAGTGAACCGTAGGTCCTCAAACTAATTTCTTCCCTGTAGTGAACAACTCCAAGTACAGTAAACCTTGAAACCTAAGACAGTGGAAGGAAAAACCAAGCAAACATAATTATGCTGAATGTGAATAAAATGAAAAATCTTGAAATTCCTTGGAAACTGAAGCCCAAGTAGAAATGGGGAAAGAAAAAATCAAATCATGTCCCATAATATGTTGACATCTTCCTCTCCCCCCATCCCCCACCAAACAAAAATGCAGCTATTTCTTTCTTGCCATATCGCGTACAAGATAGCTAACACTACACACTTCCATAGGCTTTTGGCTATTTTTTGTTTTTTGTTTTTTTTATCAATGATTAAGCTCCTGTAAAAGCTATATATTGAACACTGAGTGCTATTATTATACATATCAACTCCTTGTCTTCATTTATTTAGTACTATATCGACTCCTTGTTTCATTTATTGAGTACTATGTGGAGTCTTTAATGGACGCAACTCAACTTTAAAAAATTTAGTCTTATACTCTTTATACCTAAAATATTTTATTGTATCAGCTTATTCGTTAATGATGATTGTTTGTGATGCCATCTCATAGGGATCTGAGCTTACTGGTTGCTTTATTATGTGTTTTTTCAGATGCCTGATTTTGATGGAAAATAATTGTCACTTGAGCTCAGTGGCAATGGACGGTTGGGCCGTTTTGAGGATTCATCTGGTATTTATGAACTAATAAATAACTATATATTCACACACCATTAACAACATGCATGCTAATGCAACCCTTTCATTCTTTTATAACTTGATTTCAATAGATTTTCATAAGCTGTTATAGATTTGTTTTGTGACTATATTTTGTATTGCTGTTGTAGGAAAAGCTTATGATGTACTTAGCATTGACTTTCAAGAGTCAGATGAAATGGTTTTTCTTAGCTCTCCAGCAGAGCCAAAAATTGGTATGTATTTGAATGATTATTTTTTCTTTCCTTATATTCTTATGTATGTTTTGTACTTGATTTCGATTACGATTCTTACAGCTAGGTAAACAACTTATTCTTATTCCAATTCACCATTCACATTACAGCCCATTCCTATTTCAAGTACGTAAATTAACTATTAATACATGTAAAATTGTGTTAATTTTACATGTGTTAATAATTGACAATTATAATTTTATTATTGGAAATAGATAATGAGATTAAATTTTTTAATATATGCAACACTATGTTAATAAAATATACATTAATATAATCAAACTCTATTATATATTTAACATCTTCAAATAAATGTAATTATATATACACACGTATCTGCGTATCCTATTTTTTTTTTTAAAAGCTATATCGGCATATCTGTATCATAACGTATCCGAATCCGTGCTTCTTAATTGCTCCATAAGCAATTATCATCTACTCTGTTCACACAATCATATAATTGTTTTCCCCGTGGCATCAGAAAACCAAAATCACCAGTTTTAAGGTGACTTGATGTAGATTTACAACCATCTATTTCTCCCAGATTAAGTCTTTGAGAGATTTTAGTTTTGCAAGTGCTCTGTAGTGTTCAGGCAAATATGTTTGCATACATTTGTTACCTTGTCATGGTCCAGTTGAATGGAGGTTTCATCACAATTTTATACATTGTCAATTCTTAAGCATACTTATAGTAGTACTATACTGCTGGTGAAAATAAATTCAACTACAAAAAGGAAAAAAGATAATTTTTGAAAAAGCTAAGATCTCCTAAATCCAAACTGACTTCCTTCATTCTTTCATGCGTCAGTAGTTCAGTTTCATCTGAACTAAAAATTGGAACTGACCCTCATTTTTACTGTTTGTTCGGACAAAACTGGACCAAATTGTATTAGTGGTTCTCACTTGATAACTAATATATGTGAACTATTGAGTATTGACTGATATTTTCAGCGTGTTTATAACAATTAATTTGTTCAACCTTGTTTAAGAATAAGTTATTTGTGTCCTCTGAATTTTCCGTGATTATTAGAGGACCTGTCCATTGTGATTACAACATTTCAGGATGATTCGAAAGGCTAAAATCCCTCTAGTCAAGAAATGGGGCCTCACAAGCATCCGAAGATGTGCCTTTCACCATCGAAAGAGTCAAAGACATCTAACCATCCTTTTGCACATTGAGCAGTGGCGTCAAATATGTGGGACTAGACTTTTAACTAGTAAGCTAAGATCCTATGGGGCATTGTGGGTTCCTGTGAGTCTTTACTGTTAAAAACAGTTGTCTTTTGGAAAGGGAAGATATTACATAGTGCGGTAGATGCATTATTTAATCTCTCTTTCCAACCATATCTTTAATGAGAATATATATGAAATCTTATGCTGCTTGTGGGAGAGAATTCATCACTTAGCTTCCTATTGGTTTCATGAATTTTCAAGATCGATCTTTTCCCCCTTTTTTATTTTTTTTATACATCTAAGTTGGGAAGAGTTTTTGAGATAGTTTTCTATAGATTGATTGTTGGAAATTTAGCATGCAATATGCGGCGGAAAATTAAAATTTTTCAATTTTAAACATAAATTTTCAATCCAAAATCGTTATTAATTTTTTTATGCTTCATGATAATATTTATTTATGAAACTTCAATAAAACGTACCTTAAACCTTTAAGTAATCCTCATTCCGTTCCCGTAAATTCTTCAGAGCCACTCACACGTTTGGCCTCCAACGGTATCCACACAAAGCAGAGAGTTAAGGATTTTGGATTTCTCAAATCCAATATTATGTAAGTGTCTTTTCTTTGGTGTTAGCTTAAGAAAAGAGATTCGTTTTTGGTTTTATGGAATATTGAGAATATAAAGAATTTTGTTTAAAGAAAAATCAAAATTTTCCTTTCAAATTGCTTTCTTTCTCACGTGAATAGCCTCTCAAAATTGCCAAAGTTTCTTTTCAATTTTGTTGTCCACAAAGTTAATGGAAAAATGGTTAATTTATAGGCTTTGATTTGAGAAAAAAAGGGTTAATTTATAGGCTTTGATTTGAGTTGTTTTAATTCCAATCAAATTAGAATTAATAGGATAAGATTTAATCCTAATCAAATAGGAATTTTAATCCATCCTAAATTAACAATTATTATCCTATTTTATTTAATTAAATTAGTTAAATAAAATTTATCAATTCTAATCAAATTAGAATACTATAAATCTGAAATTATAATTTAATACAAATACTTTGTTAAATTACATTTCAACCCTTATATTTTTGGAAATTACAAAATGACCCATGCACTTTTGGAAATTATGAAACAGTCCCTAATTTCCAGATTTGCACATTGGTCCTAAAATTTCCCGAATTCAATTTTTATCCATAATTTCTAAAATTACGAATTTACCCCAAAGTTTAAGAACTTAACATTTAAATCCTAAAAATTAAATCTACATAATTTATCATTAACTCCTCAATACTTTAAAGTGTGTGACCCATTAGGTTCTTTCTTATGTTGGCAATGGAGATAGTTATAGACTTCGTAAGTCTCGATAAATTAATCTAATTAATTTATCCTCAATTAACTCCTTAATTAAGAAACTAATTTCCATAGATCAAGAGCCATTTAGCAATGCATCATGACCCCCAATTAAGAAAGAATACTAACTTTAATGAAACTTATTCCGTATACGATTACCGTATAATTCAATCCTTTCACCTCATACATATCCCGCCAATGATTCTAGAGTATGGAAAATGTCCACTCTATTAAATCATGGCTATTAGAACATTGATTTAAGCTGATAATATATATATATAGAGTTTCTGAAACTCCTTTCAGAACTCGTCATGGCCATGGACTTATATTATCACTTATGTCAAATCGCGCCTCTTGGGATATCGACTCTATGTTATCCAGAGCGGCGAATCCTTTATTGATCACTCATTATCTTCGTACGCTTTTCATATTGCCTAATCATTACCCTTTACGCAATCTCGCTATGGACTATGGAGGCGTAATGTCAAAGCATATATGATCCACATACAAGATACCATGGAGACTTCATGTCTAAGGATCATTCATACTATCGTTACAAAGAGAAATCACATAGACATGTGGATAACACTCCATATGGGTTCTCAAGCATGTCAGTTCGATGTATTTGTTCTCCAATAAGCATCCATATGTTAGACTAAGTGAACACTTTCACTAGTAGTAGCTTATGAGATCAGCTACCTTTCTTCGATAAGAAGCAGACATAACATATGCCGATCTAAACTGGATCTATCAATGTCCTAAGTTGATATTCCTACGATCGGGAATATTTAAGAATGATTGGATCTCATTAATTAAACTAACTTTAATTTCTTTAATCATCATTCTAAGGACTTTATTTTACAAGTAGTCAAAATTGCTTATAGACAACACTTATAAATAAACTGTCAAATTTTATTAATCAATGCAATAATATAAAATTACATATTTATCTCTATTGGATTTAGGGCTGATCGGTGCGAAATCACACGCGTATAACGCAAGCGCACGTATTCGTTCAAGTAGTATAAAAAGTATCGATCCCACGAGGACTTAAAACCTAAGCTATTAATTTTTATGAGGCCAAATGATTAGTAGTATCTAACAGATTGATTGATTTACTGGGTGATGACTTTAAACTTAAAAACAAGTAAATAAAATTGCGCGAAAGTAGGTTGAGGAAAATTCAAATTTATAAAACTATCCAAGGTTGTGATTTCTTCCAATATCTTTTTAAAGATGAAGTGGTTAATTCATGTTTGTGTAATATATCGGTTTACTACCTTGGAACACGAAAATATGCAAAAGCCTCTATCGATGGTCAGATGCAAATACCCAGTATAACCCAATTGAACCATATGTCTATATCAATCAAATTACCTGGATTCATTAAGATTAAGTTTCAATTATGGCTACCCCCGCCCGACAGGTAAATGTCTATCCTTTAAGGAAATCTATTAAAGGGTTATTTATCCTCAAGGAAGATCGTGAGCTATTAAGACTAAGGCTTAAACCTAAAATTCCTTTGTCAAGTTTATTTTAGATTTACCAGATCAATCTTATTAATGGCCAGTTAACAAGACACATTAAGCTTAAGACTTAATAAGTAAACCTTTAAATTACTCAAACTATAAAATAACCTCTTATAAACCGGTGATATTGGAATTCATCACAACCCCAGATAACTAGGGCTAGTAAAAACTTAAATAAAATAAAATACATAAAGTAAAATGCTGAAAAGTAAAAAAAAGTAAATTACAATAAAAGAAAATGCTAGGGCTAGATGATCTACTTTTATCACTACTATTTTAGATATCTCCCTTAATATAATATATTAACTTGTGTGATATTACCAACCAGCCATTAGGCGGTAACCTGATTAAGTCAAATTAAGTCCGACCGACCATAAAGGCGGTATCATTGTTTGTCCATAAACCAGCCATATAGGCGGTAATTACCAACCGACCAATCAGGTGGTATCCATGCTTAGTCAGGTTAAAACCAGTTTATAATTGATTACCAACCGACCAATATAGCGATATCCTTGTTAAGTCAAGTTTTAAATAGAGAATATATTATAATTAAGGGAAATTAATCTAAATAGCAGTAATAAAAGTTTTACCTTTCACCATAGCAGGGGGAAGTTACCTCCTCATAGCTGAATAGTAAAAACTGAAAAAGTAAAGAAAGTAAATTATTATTACAGAAAGTAACTAAAAATTAATTACAAAATTGAAATTTAAAAGAAAACTAGATACAAACTCCTTATTTATTCATAGAATTACAGAGAGGAAGGTACATCTGAAACTGAAATCTCGAGCTGAATTTATAGGCGTCGATAGGCCCTATGCGTCGCGAAGCGCAACCCTTTGCGCGTCGCGACGCGCGTAGATCATTGACACGTATCGGATTGGCTTCGCGAGATCGTGACACGTGTCACGCTTTAGTCGACGGCTGAATTATTAGCGTCGGCAGCATGTGATGACGACACGTGTCCCGGTGCACGTTAGCGTGATTCGTTGAGATGTTGACACGTGGCAGGTGTATTTTAGCGTCGATGATGATTATCGGTAGCATGTGATGGTGACACATGGCACGGTGCACGTTAGCATGATCATTTTTTCCCCAAATCACCTCCAGAATGTCCTGAAACTTTATATATCTACAAAATAACACAAAACACATCAAAATATTCAGAAAACTCAAGAATCTATTCAAAATATTAGGTCAAATGAGTGGGAAATAATGATACATTTACTACTCATCACACCCCCAAACCTAACATTTTGCTAGTCCTCGAGCAAAACACAAAATAAAATAACTTAAATAAATTAAGCTAAGCCACTTTCGTAGGGATCACAGTTGCATTTAGCGTATGCAACAAGCCTTTAAACCCCTAGGTGTCCCTAGTGGACGGGTTGTAGTCTCGTGAGAGTTTACAGCAATGATACCCACAAATATTTTACAAAAGTAAAATGAAAGTAAAACTAATGCACACAAAAATAAAAAGACAAGAGAAAAAAAGAATAAAGAAGTTAGTGATTAAGCAGGTGAAACTTCTACTCCAAGTTACTAGTTGTTTTCTTTCTTTCTAAATTACCGAATAAGTAAATTCTCAGTTTAGTTTTACCATTCTTTATATACACAACCAACAAAATATTAATCAACTCATTTTGCCCACAATAGTCACAAGTGCAATTGAAAAGCACACCTATCAGAATTCACACCTTTTTGCAGCAATGAAATAGTTTTTCTGATTTTTCTGATTTTTTCTTTCTTTTTGATTTTTTTTTTATTTATATACAATATTTTCTGTCTATGTATAGAGCTTTAGGCCATTGACTCCTAAACCAGTTGGCTTTAGGGCACCAGGTGTTAAGACATCCCTACAGACTTAATTACTCAGACTTCAGATATATATATTTTTGCAACATCATTGATCCATGTAGCGAGCTTTGGGCCAGTGACTCCCAAACCAGTTGGCTTTAGGGCACTAGGTGTTAAAACACCCTTACAGACTTAATAACTCGGATCTCAAACGTTTTTTTTTATTTCTTTTTGAGATGCTTCCTCCAATTAAACTAGAGCACTGAATATTACAAAATTTTCAATTATAGCTCATGTTCATATGTTACCATGCACGTTGATAATACCTGTCAACTAAGCATATGAAGATCTATTTTAGTCAGTTTTATGGAGAATTCACAAATTAAATAATTCAAAATGAAATAAACAAAAAATTAATTTGTTCCGAAATAGGTTTGAGATACGTCTCAGGAGTGAAAACTCCTTACACAGCTATCTCACACCAATTTCACCCGATTAATCAAATTAAAAACACAAAATATTTTTTTGATTTTTTTTTTTGTAAAATTTTTCAATTTTTTTTTTATTTTTCGAAAAATTTTGGACTAAAAATAAAAACAAAATACAAACAAGATACTAATCAACTATCCCCACCCCCAAACCTAAATGAGACATTGTCCCCAATGTACTAAAAAGTAGAAGCTGAGTTTGGAAGATAGTACCTGGTTAGCTGAAATTCTACATCTAGAAAGGAAATTAAAGGTTGAGATCCAGATTTATCAGACGCTTCTTACCACGATCATCATCGGACCATTTTATCTTGGAAAAGATAGGGTCAATTAAATCCTGGGCAGTTCTGGCAGTGAAAATGAGTTCTTTTAAAGGTTTTGACACGAACCCATTTCTCTGGCCATCATCAAGAAATACACAAAGAAAATCATAAAATCCATCTACGTTGAACAATCCAATTAGTTTCTGGTGTATGTTCAAGTTCGCCCAAGATAGTACTGTAAGAATCTCCTCCAACATGCCCAAACCACCTAGCAAAGCAATAAAAACATCAGCATGATTAATCATTTCCACCAATCGTTCAGACATACTTAGCACGATCGGTTCTTTTCCGTTTGATGATCCTATAAGATCCACCTCTGCCAAGGGTTTTGGGATGATTCCCAGAACTTGACTGCCTCCATCCTATACGGCATTTGAAACGATCCCCATTAGTCCAAGACTGCCTCCGCCATATACTAGGTGCATATTCTTCTCAGCTATGACTCGTCCCAATTCCTGTGCTGATGTTACGTATTATGGCTTAGTACCAACACTAGTACCGCAAAACACACAGATATTTTCAACTCGTCTTCTTGAAGTGGCTTCCATTTTTATATGGATGCCTTCAAAAGTGCAATGATGAATTGAATTTATAACACCTGAAAGGGCAAGTAAAATAATAGAACTAGTATCTGCCAAATGACAATTATTAGTTAAATAGTAAAATAAATCGTGATAGTCAAAAAGGTCTGGATCCTGTCGGAGAAAATAAAATAACAAATCACAATTATTAGGAAAAGACAGAGAGATATAATATTTACTAGAAAATAAGCGGCTTGAATGACGTTTATGCGTCAGGGACAAGCTTCCCATCTAATTTTCTTATAAATTGGCAAACATGGTCTTTTTGAGTCAGATTCCCGAGACTTAACGTTGTCTTTCTCTTTGGAATTGTGTATATAACACGTGAATTTCGTGATACACATATCCACTGGGATCCG